>OX346245.1:53974335-54251835 GCA_947049315.1 Epistrophella euchroma | reverse complement strand
TTTCTTCGGAAAAATAACGCACTTCTGTATAATTAAAATAAAACAGTAGTTTGATTGACATTTAAAAACTTTAGCTCCCATTGGCTCTTGAACTCTTATTTCTGTGTTATTATGGGATTTTTAAGATTTAAAATGATGTTTAACGTTCTAGTTTCATAACGAGAAACTTAAAAGACTTAAATTGATCTAGAAATAGGATTTAAGTACTTTACTTTGACATTTAAAAAATGCTAATCTCTTATAATAAAATTATTTCTAGACGAATATAAGTATGAGTATTATAACAAGATCTTAATTCTTAAGTAGGTATGAGACGAAAAAGAGTATTATGGTAGTTTTTTTTTTTTCAAATTTTAAGAGCTAAGCTCTGGAGAGTTTGTTAGTTGGGCATCCACATTTTTAAATTCTTGGTTTAATACGGGGCCATAATGAAATGTTATAAAATATAGAGCCAACAAAATAAATAATTTTTCTTAAAAAAAAATCGTTTAGAAAATCTTTAGGTATATTAATTTGTTGTCTACGACGACAGTGTACCTTATTTCCTGAACTACATTCTAAACCACCTTGGAACTTTCTCCAAACCTGGTACTTAAGGATTTAATAAATTCTCGAGAGGTGCAATTGTGTGTGTAATAAAAATAACAACTTCAAGGTTGCCAGTTTCAATGAACTTAAATTTATCTTCCCCATATGCAAAATATCACGTAGGATGATGAATTGTTATTTTTAAGCTGCTCAAATAAATCTTGGCCCCCATGACCCTGCTTTGATTAATTTCATTTCTGATTTGTTTATAGACTGCAAACATAGGTACCTACATATTTTTAAGAAAGTAAACACATCAATTAAGACAGTGTTCTTTAAAAGTAAAACATCTTTGTGTAATGACTCTTGACTTATAAAGGCTGACCAGACGTGAGAGAACATGTCATCTATTCGCTATAAAAAAATTTGTTCTGCTAACTTTTTGAAAAAATAAACGAAAGTATTTCGATTTCCTATTGTCTGCGAAACAAAATTGATTTTATTATTTAAAAACGGTATTATAAAAAGAAAAACAAATTGGCAAATGCAACTTTCATGTAAAATGGGTAGGTGGTAGAACGCTAATATTGGTTAAACATCGATATTGTTTGTCTTTTAAAATATTGTTCGTTACAAATAAAACCAACTTACTTGACTTTAAAAAATTATATAATAATCCTTTCACACGAGGATATGAATTGAAGTGAAGTTGTTGGGTTATACAAGCGATTCTGTTTTGTTTATATTTTACAATTAAAAAAACTAAATAGTTAAGCAATAACAGTAAAACTATGTACTTTTCGATAACCATATGTCTACCAAAGATTGGAAAAATAAACATAAAACAAAAGTAAGGCTTGCGTATTAAAAATATGTACATTTATGTTCAGTGATGTTCAAATTCATGTAAAAAACTATTGTTTACCTTTTCTACGTTTAAGTAGGTAAAAAACGCGTATATAAGTGTAAAAAACGTAAAAATCCCGTCAAAAACGTAAAAAAAACTCGTAAAAAAGGTAAATAAGAAGTAAAAAAAAGTAAATTACTGAGAAAAAAGAGAGGAATTGTCACACTCTGTCAAAATCTTAATAAAGAAAGTTTGCAGTCATTCAAGTGAGTTGAATTGTTTATAAAGTGCCAAAAATAATTATTAGAGCTACTACCACTCAGAAAACGCTTCTTTTTTTTTAATTTTTGTATGGTTGAACAATTATCTACTTTCAAAATAGGCAAGATCTTTTTTTTGAAATCGGAAGAACAAATAATTAATTAAAGCATTTTAAAGTAACGGAAATAGATTAGGAAATCTGTTTTTCATAAACATCGAAAAGAAAATGAAAACCCAATAGTTTTTTTTTAGATACTGCACAGAATAATCGGCTCCAACCCTCATCTTCAGTTTTGAAGCTCACCAATTTTGATTACTTTTCACGTTTTATTTTATTTTTTTTACATTTTTTACATAAACATAGTAAAAATACAGCAGGTAAAAAACTAATGTAAAAAACTATGTAAAAAAAGTAAAAAAGTCGAACAAAACTGCATATGTATGTATATCGTTCTTCCTATACACAAACTTAAAAATAAAAACTATCGATAGTTTTTGCGAAAAACATCAATACCTTCTATCTATAGTAAGATTTTCCGATGTTTAAGTTTAACCCACACTATAGAATGCTTTAAAAAATGTACAATCAAGCTAATTTTTGATAATTGTACAGTTTGTATCGAGCCAATGTTTGTATTATAGCCAATGTATACTAAGAAACGAAATAGACTCAAATTCGAAATGCAAAATGTTTTTTTGCAAGTTTACAAATTTATTTTGAAAAGCTTGAGATTTTAAAGAAAACAATGTGTAATAAAGAGTCATATCTTTACGTTTTAAACAAATTTAATTTTAAATAACGGATAATGTTATGAAGTTCTTGTTTACAGTTACCTACCTAATATTTTGTTTCCCTTTGTAATAATTGAGCGTTTTTTAGAGATTTGATATGTTCCCTTTCCCAACAGCATGGACCTGATGGTCATACTAGTCATAATGCATAAATATATCATAATATTTTAATGTAACCCTCCTCAATTACAAGTACCTACCTGAAAGTATATTTAAATTCATTCCTATTCATTCGAAAAAGCTATTCAAAACGAAATAGGTATATTTTGTAACATTTCAATGAACTAATAAATTAATTCAATTACAGACAAATAAGTACATAGTTTTATTTAATTTATTGTCCATCGCCGAGATTTAGCTATTTCAGCGAGTGAAGTGAGATGACTCGCCTTACTCGCCGACTCATCTCACTTCATTCGCAGAAGTGATTTAGCTATTAAAGTGAAATGAGTAATATCGAATCTAGTTTCGAACACATGAAATGTCATAACCAAAGACATTTTGTTTTGTTGTCTTTGGTTTTGTTTGTTTGAGATTAAATTTTTAAATTTTGTATAGGTATTTATTTTAATTAAACTTTATCAAAAAACTTAGGAAAATAAAATTTAATCAATGTGTGACCTTAGTGTGTAATTAGTGTGCCCTATCCTCCTAAACATTCTTCCAAAGTTTTGTAGTTAGTCCTCACGAAGTTATTGGGGTCGTCCTTGCGTTACTGAATTATATTTTTCACTTGTATTAAAAAAATGTATACCCACCTACAATTAAAATGTAAATAACAAAATTCATCAAATATAATTTTTACAAAAATGTATGTTTGTGTAAAAAAACAAATCTTTTATGTGCTGTATACTCATTTTTACCTACATACATTGTTGTTTTACTATTTCATTTCACATACGAGAATAGATATGTTAAATTCCTTTGGAAAAGAACGCACACTTATGCAAAAGTGTAAATTTACCAACACATACACCTCACATGTATAGTCACTAAATCGATTTTCAATGAAAAGTGAGTCATCTCACTCACTCGCCACGGTTTCGAATTAGCTAAATCTCGGCACAGTGATGGGTGATTTTATTTGAAAACGTTTATCTTGCAAGACTGTGCTGATGACCTCATTTTAAAAATTCCATATATCCATATCAGTCTTAAGTTTGCAATTACTCATGGTTAGCTTTTAACAGAGTTAAGTCGAAATAACTCAACGCATTGCTTTTGCTTTAGCTTATAAGATCATCTGTTTGTATTTTTTTGCCTCTGAAATGTTGAGGCCAATCAACGCAACACAACCAATACCGGTCATGCATACAAATAGGCTTTGGTCTGTTGAAATATTTCAATGTTATATTTTGTGTGTCGCTAATTTTTGGAAACCAAACTAAAAACAGCCAATAATTCACTTGCATGTGTAGATTCAAGATGTTTGTCCAGAGTGTTTTATACAATTCTTTTAAATCTTCATAGCGTTTAATTATGTCAATAACGTCTGCACAGTGACCCGTCTATTGTCATTTTGGATTAGATACAAACAAAATTAATTATTCAATAGTATGTAGTAGAATTAAAAATAGAAAAATCAAAATTCTGTATGACCAAAATCATGATGTTTATTTAGTTTTCGAAAATACTCTACGACCAAAATTCTGTATCTCAGAATTCTGTATTTGAAAATACTGTATATCCAAATATCTGTACACCCAAAATGCTGTTAGTGTAAAATTCTGTGTTCCAAAATGCTGGTTTTTATATTTTGAAGAAAATTTTGTTTATAATATCATTGTTAAGCACGTACAAGTACAACTAGAATTTTTTGCATTTACTTGTACAAAAATTGATTCAAGTACGACCTCTTTAAAAACGAGTAAAAGACTTATTTGTAACTAACGTTTTATTAACTTTTTTTTTGTGAATATATATATTTCTGTTAAATCTTGATATGTGGAATGGGCTTGAGTGTAGCAACTTTCCGAATTTTGTTTTCCATACAATTGAATAAAAATTTAGACAGTGATGGGAAAATTGTTGTATATAAGTTTTCATTTAATTCAAATTTTCAATGTTCTTTCTGTATTTAAATAATTCTGTATGATTAAAATTCTTTATTTCAATATTCTGTTTTTAAAAATTCTGTATTAAAAAAAATTGTTTTTATAATGTAAAAAAGCAATTTTTTTTAATACAGAATTTTGGAAAGCAGAATCATACAAATAAATAAATAAATAAATTTGTTGGCACAAACGGCTCATGAAGAACCAGGGCCTAGCGACTTACAACTCTCAACCATTCCTGTGCATGTCTGCAGGAATGGAGGGGACCTACAGTTTATTGCCGAATCCGAACGGCTAAGGTGAGCGGCACTTTTCTATGACAAGAGATACTCTTGGAGGATTTGTCACTTCCTCGCAAGAGGTAGTAGCTCTGAAAAAAACTTAAGGTTCTGGGGTTCAATACCAGCCGCTTCCACCTTAAGTTTTTTTCGGAGCTACTACATACAGAATTTTTAAATACAGAATTTTGTGTAACCAGAATTTTTAATAAAATACAGTATTTTAAAAACAGTTAAAACAGAAAAAAAGTGAAAAATTTATAAACCCCGTACAAATGTGTATGGGTAGACTATGGTTTTAGAGGCACGGGTTAATGAGCTCGGTCAAGTATTTTTTGTTTTTGTTTACTGTAGGCCCATAAACATTTTATATAGGGGGGTTCTGAATCAAACAAAAAATGAGTTTGGGAAATAACGGACACCCTAATATGCATGCACAAACTGTTGAAATTTACCTTTTCAGTCAAAATACTTTTTTTTATAAACACTGAATACTATAGTTGTATTATATTGGGGTCAAAATTCTTTTTTCAAAGTTCTCCTTACTAAATCCTGCTTTACAAAATTTTGCTACCAAAATTCTGCTTTTCAAAATTCTGTTTTTAAAAATGCTGCTTTTCAATATTCTGCTGTTCAAGCTCTGAGTTTGAAAAATTTTGAAAAAAATTTGCATATTTTTATTATTATTTTTGCAGAACTAAAAAAGTATTTTTTTTTTCATTTGATTTTTGTTTTACAATTTTAAAAATTGATTCTATGTATTTGTACATAAAAATAATGTTCTTTTTTATTTTTTTATAATTTTATATAAATTCTGTTAAAGCTCAAAATCAAAATATACAGATTTCACTCAGAGTATGTAACTGGGGACATTGAAAATAACTTAATTTATATTTTTCCCATTTTTGCATTAATACTAAATAAGCTGTTTCAGGCACCATTCTAGGTTCTAAAGTGAATACATACAGCCATACAGTTCACTATACCATAAAATAATAGTTAAGCTACGGGTTAAAAGTTTCCATCAACAAAAATAAAATGTTCGTGGAAGAATAAAGTGACGTTTACTGAAAACCCCTGAAGAAAATCTACTACAATGAGTGAGATACCTGTTTGGTAACTTGAATTTTTCACAAAGTTTCGCAAGCTCCGTATGGGTTCTGATCTGACAGCGAATTGTGATAATCGGTAAAAAAAAAAACTAAAGCTCGAGTTACCAAACACACCTCAGAATTCTCTTATATATTTCTGTCAAAACTATTATCATTTTTCAATAATTGTTTGCGTTGTATATGTATCTGTTGCTTTTGTTAGGTTTTGTTTTTTATTTAAAAAATGGAAAATTTAAATACAAAAAAAAAAGAATTGTCCACCTCTTGTATCCCGATTTAGGTCATCTTCAACAATTTACTCATATTTTCCTTGGAAAACCTATATTTTGGATTTATTGATTTTCCATATTTTTCTTTTTCTCGTCGTTGATGACTGATTGTCAAATATTTGCTAATGATTTAAGAACTCGATAAATATAGTGGACATTATTATTTTTATTCAAAATTAAATTTGCAATATCGGAATAAATTCACACATCTGGTTCTTATTCCTTCGCCAAACCACCTTTTTCGGTGGTTTAGTTTAGTAAACGTCACTCAGCAGACATTTTGTTTTATTAATAACTTTTTGCGCTTATTCAACGGAATAATGTCTAATCCTTCGCTATTCACCTTTAAATTTGGCTGATAATTTACATAATGTTTTTAATGTCGCTTTCCATTTGACAAAAAATAAACTTTGTTAATTTTCTTTTACTAACCCCATTTTACTTTTCTATTCAACCAAAAAAATTATTTTTTTTTATCTGATATCAAAATTCGTATAAAGGTAGGTTGTATACATATATTGTAAGTATATCGATTTCAAGTAAGCTTTCCTCCTACTTGCACACTCAATTGCGTCGATGGCTTTTTTCAGACCGCGCTGTATCGAGTTTTTTATTTTCACTACCTATACCTCCTTCATACTTAGATATATGTTTATAGCTTTGTTCAGTGAAAAAATAGTCAGAACAGAACAACAACTGATTTTGACATTTCGCACAAATCTCTGTTCTAATTTGTTCAAAGTTGTTCTATCTCAAAAGCAAGTACAGAAAATCCTGCTCTAAGCTGTTCCAAACAGACTCACTGAACAGCAAGTCAGAACAGTTTAGAACAGAAAATTTATCACTGAACATTAAAAACCTGTTCTTTTCTGTTCTAAACTGTTCCAAACTGTTCGGAACAGCCTCACTGAACACTCCTTATGTATATAACATACAAAAATCCTGCAGAGTTATACCTACCTTGTAATTTTTCATCCACTTTTTTTGGTGGGTCTGCCTTGTCTGTTCATTTGTTTTCTGCTAGGTACTTGTAAATATTGTTTTTTTTTTTCTCCTTTTGCATGAACGAAATAGGTTCTCCAAAAATCGTCATTACGATTTTAGAATACATTTTTGTAATTTTTTCCATTTCTCACCTGAGCTTTGTGAAGCCATCCTCATAAAAGATATAAATTAATTACTACAAGAAATTGACCCAAAAACAGTGTATATTTTGAAAGGCTACATGAAGTTTGGCCCCAAATAAAAAAATGAAAAATGGCCCCAAAAATTTACATAAAAACAACAAAAAATTGATTAAATTTTGTAAAATGGGGCAATTTTTCATATTTTGGGGCCTGTAGCGTGGTGGTGAGTCGGTAGAGCAAAAGTGTAAGGGTCTTCCAAATAAGAACTAAGTACACCGTGAATATTTTAGAGTAAGGTTTTTATTAGGAACAAAATTATTAAAACTAGGTACATATTTAAACTTCTATATAGTATTATATTATTATGTCTTTTCTCTTTGCTATTATGCGGACTGAGGTCTGCTGTAACTGCTGAAGAGAAAAGGGCACAACAATTAATTACCCAGAAAAGAAGATAAGCAATAAAAAGCGGTATGTGATACCTCTGAATTATTACTTACCAGTTTCCTGGTCAAGTCGGAAGTGATTTAATTCTAAATTAAATTCTCCTTTTATAGCATGGTTGGAAAAGGGCTTACTATTGTACTTACTATTTGTACTATTTAATTTTCCCAGTACGCAAGTACCACTTTTCAACTTTCAGTACTATTTCAAATTCAAAAATGTAGGTACCTTTCGAATGTAGATGTTTGCTGCGGTAGGAACTTGCCTCAGTTTTGCATACATAATAAAAAAATATTTTTTCGTATCTAGAAAATTAAGGAAAATAATCAATTTTTTTAAATCTTCTTTAAACAAGCTGAGTCAGTTTGTTTGAAAATCGAAAACAAATATTCATAAACCAAATGTGAAATCTAAAATTTTATTTTGTTTAAATGAATGTTTTTAAGAAATTAAATTTCAAAGTCAAAATTAAAAAAAAATAGAAAATGGTAAAAAAAACGGAAAAAAGGGTTTTATGTAATTATGAAAATTTTTTTACGTCAAAATAAAACAAAAAAAAACAAACAACTAAAATAAAAATCATTGTAGGTGTCTCCAAGTTGTGTTAATATATGAAATAAAAGATAAATACTTTTAGAAATTATAAATATAAATATTTATTTATTCAAACAATATCACAACTTTTGTTTTTTAATATTCAGCCCTGAGGTATCCGTTCGGAAGAAATTCCGATACGAAAGTCAAATCCGATCGCAACTTAGATAGCGTTCGAGGTATCCGTTTCGGAACAACATAAATGAAGCATACAATCGCGTTATTTTGACATTGGGTCAGCTTCAGCTGTTTTGTTTCATAAGCGAAAAACTTTTATCTGAAAATTGTTGAAAAATGTATAGATTTGTTTGCAAATAAATGAATAGGTAGTGTCGCTTTAGTTTTGGAAGCCGAAGGCTTAAACATAAGGACAAGACAAAAAGAGGAAATACGAGTTCCACTCGAATATACAAATTTTTTTTAGATGCAGCGTAAGTAGAAATGGGTACTATAAAATTGCAGTATATCCACCAATCGCTGTTGCTTAGCCCTAGCCATTGTTTTCTTTCTCAAATACACACTTATTATACTAAAGACAACATATAATTTATAAATAATTTTTTAATAACAATTTTGAAAAGTTTCCATTTTTATTCCGCAACTATTTCTTGTCGGAAACCATCGGAAGAAATTTAACGCACAGCTGCCAAATATTCTTTACTTAACGCATTGTGTTGCACTGCGATGAAGTGAAAAGTGCGTTTAATTTTTTCGGAAGATTTGATGTGTCAATCGGAACGGATACCTCGATTGAAAATTCTCCGATTTCGAACAAATCGGAGAAAATTTTCTTCCTCCATGCATTTTTTTTTCTTAAAATGATCCCAGGGACCATTTCTGTCCTAAAAACATGTGAACGTTTTATAAAATTTGATTTTTCAGTCAATAATTCCAAATATGAAAAAAAAAAAATATGTAGGTATATATAAAAAAAACTGTAAAAACTTTCTTCCGAAAAAATATGTTTTAAGAAAAATTCTGTCTTCGAAAAAATAAGTAAACCAAATATTCATGGGTCAAATATTCTATTATCTTTCCAAAAATATTCAACAATATACCTTCTATGATTCCGATGTATCTCAAATTATTTATTAAACGTTACATTTTTCAGAATTTGTTGACATAAACATTTAAAATGTACTAGCGGCGAGCCTGGCTAACTTTGTATCGCCCTCAAATAAAGTTATCAAAAATATTAATTAGAAATTAAACTTTTTTTTTGATTTGGAATGTATCTGGCCAATGCATGCGCTGTTGCACCTCGTTTGCAGAATGCGAGACCAATTTTTACCAAAGATACACTTCAGATTTTCTTGAATTTTTAACAAAATATAAACTTGTTTTCCGACATAAGTACGAAAAAGCATGCGATGCTGCATTGTTGATCTCCAAATCGAGATGGTTGCAAGGGGTCGATGGCTGAATACTCAAACCACATCTTCCTCTAACGATGATAACGTCCAATAAAATATTTAATTCCTGTAGAATTCACGATTGGAAAAATTTCGCTACTATTTGTTCATTTTCAGTACTATTTTTTTTCTGCTTTGAGTACTATTGGCAAAAGTCGATTTCCATCACTGTTTTATAGTCAGAAAATTAGCTTTATGTTTGAAAATTAGTAGGCTTTGAAATTTAGGAAAAAATATTTTAGAAATCAAAATAATAGTCAAAGGCCATTTTGAATTAAAGCTTTCATACAAAATAATTTATATAATGAAAATTTATAAATACAAAATAAAGTAGTATAGCCAAAGGCAGATTTGAATTCTCATATTAATAATAAATAAAATAACGGGTTGTTACAGGCCTCTTTTCAGTTTGGGGTCAAATTTCATCATGAAAAATTACCCCACTTTTATCTGTTTTTGTTGCTTTACGTTTATATTTTTAGGGCCATTTTTCGATTTGATTTGAGTATTTCTTACTTTTTTGGGGCTTTTTTCATTAAGTTTAAGGTCATTTTTCCATTTCAAAAATTACGAAAAAACCCCAATTTTGGGGCTATTTTTCATTTTTTGCTTGGGGTCATTTTAAATTGGGCCAAATTTCATGTAGCCATTTTAAAAATCAATAACGACACGAAAGAAAAATCAATACAAAAATTGCTAAGACATGAGTAATTTTTCTTTTCAATATATTTCCAGCAATATAAAATCTATCTTGATAAATTGTAACCCTCATTATTGGTGAATTATTTTCCAGCAATCTACTTTCCGATTTTTAATTTTAAACGGTTACATATATCTCGATTTGTATTTATAACTTTCTTTGATTTTTAATATCTATTGATAAGAAAAAAAATCAACTCGCTATCTCTCTCCAATTAGATGTTGATTTTTCGACCTTTAATCAATCAAGCCCTATTTTACCAAACTTATGGCCAATTTCATCAATACAGGCTTTTATATTTTTAAATGACGTATTTTGTATGAAACAATCGTCATTTAAAGATTTAGAAGGCTCTTAAATGCATAAAAGGGCTTTATGAAATCGGCCATTATAATAGGAATTTAAAAAAATCCTTTGCTATTTAGCATCTCCACAATTTTTTTAATCTACAAAAATTTGCTGATATTCATTGCTGCTCGTTTATTTATTTTAATCATTTTGGTCATATTTTGTTAACACCAACCAAAAATTTGATTGTTATCCCACAGTTAATTTTTCATATTCTAAATTCATGTGTTCATTTCAGTCATTTCGTTCATTTCTTTGATAACACCAACCAACAATTTGTAGTTATCATTTTTGATTTATGGAATACATATCATTTAATCATTTTGGTAACACCATAACTCTCACAAAACGATCCTATAATGAAGTTTTAGAAATGGGTTAGTGACAATAAACAAAATGACATAATCCCAAGAAAACAATCTCCACACACAAAATCCCCACGAGAAAACCGGCCAAAGACGAAATTCCCAAAAAAATCCCCAGGAGAAAATCCCAAAAAGAGAACGTGTTAAAAAAATTAAATGAAAATGTTTGAAAAAACATTTTCGTTATATTAAATCCTCCCTCTTCGCAACCGACCGTTAGCCAAGTGAATTGGTTCAAGCTATACCTATTTAGTGGAAGCGAAGTGTATGTATATTTTTCAGCCACAAACCAAATTGTTGATAAAATTTCAACAAACCACAGTACTTAAAGTCAGATAATCAGATGAACATTATCATCCATCAGAGTGGAAATAAATAAAATAAATAAAGTAAATTTTAATGAATTTATTTTTGAATTATTATAATTCAAAGTAATCTTTTTATTTGCTTACGAAAATTTGCACCGTGGGAACTTAAAATGTCATTATACAATTACGTATGTTTCTTTTTCTTTAATGTGTCTTTTATCTTATTTTATTTTATTTTATTTTTTTTTTATTTTATTTAAAACTGATACAATTCTTTTGGAACAATTTTAACACCAAGAAGAATTAGTATTTTAAGACAGTGCCGTATATTAATTATTTCATCTCCTTTTGAAGTGAAACGATAATTTAGTTAGATAGCCTTAAACGAACTTGTTTTAACAAACGTTAAAAAAAAGAAAGACAAAAAGATCACAAACGTTATCTTTATTTTAATACCAAAATATTATTACCCTGTCGTGCCACCAGGTCTACTTACCTCATTTCAATGAATTTTAGAAACGAAATGAAAAACCATACACAAATATTTTTATGTATAGTTAACAAATATGGGGTAGGTATGTATATATATGATGAGTGTACATTTTCATCCCAGCAAAACTAAAACAAAAGATAAAACCTTTTTTTTTTTCACCGAAAAAGTTAGATTTTTATAATAGTTATAAACGATGGAGAACATAGTTGTGCTTTATTTTTCTTGTTTTTCGTTCCTCGATATTGTTATTTCCTTAGAAATTAAACAAGTTTACTTCTCTCAAAGTACTTACACCTACGCATATTGAAAGTAGTAACGTACATACATACATAGTAGGTACAGGGTGTTTTTTTTAAGCGGAGAACTTAAAAGTGAAATAAAGCACAGACAATTTTTTTTAAATATCCATGAAATTGGTAAATCTGGATATATTTTCCCACAGTTAATTTAGAAGCCCTCACTCCGTGTCGTTTTCTAAGTTTTTGGATCCATTCCCTGCTGGCATTGAAATATTGGCATTCTTTGTAAACTCTGTGAGGCTATATTGCCTTTTGCTTCGGTTTCGCAAACGATATCGGTGCATGTCTCTCACATTACTTACAAAACTACTTGAACAAGGCCTTTTCCATTTTTCGGATTTTAGGTATTTAAATGTTTTACGTTTTCCATTGTCCGATTCAATTGAATGAGAATATGCTAAGATCTTCCTCGACTTTTTTTTAAGTACCTACGCACGTAACGGTTGATTTTACAATTCCAAACTAACATACTTCAAAGGAGGCACTCTCCTTTTTCTAATTCACCCAAAATTTCGCATTTCTACTTAAGTCAAAAACTTGACACGGTTTAATTAAAAAAAAAAAAAAAATTTACGTAACTAAGCACAGGAGTTAAATAAAATACAAACCCCTCACATTTCACATAGGCAGTTGACACAAAAATGCTTACGCAAACCTTCAGCTTCAATATAACTGTCTACGAAATAATTAAACTCACAGCCTACTGTACTGAAATCAACGCATATTTTTCCTATAAATGTGTTCCCTTATAAATATTTCCAGGAAAACACATTTAACTTACTTCATAACTGTAGAAGCACTCAACAAAGAAACAACGGACAAATTCGAATTACGGAGTACCAAGTTAAGCAAGTGTTCGAATTACAATATACCTACGTCCTACTTACTGTAAAAAATAGCTGTTCGAATAAGTGGAGCGTTCAAATTACCCAGTGTTCGTTCGAAATACCGTACAAATTTTGTTCTGAAATAAGTTTTATGTAATGCTGTGAAAAGTTATAGTAGATACCTTTTATCATTTTGATTTGTATGCAATCATAGTCAAAATCATAAAAAAAACAAACATTTTTGAAAACGTTACATGAAATCAACAGCAAAAAAGCGATTATCAACTTGATTATGATGATTGCCAATCAAAAACTATGTACACTGAAAGCTCCTTTACTGCCTGAACAGAATAGAATGCTGGAACTGGAGCCGCAGAAGGAACTGGAAGAGCTGTCAAAAAGTGTCGCACGTTATTTTTTTTTGCGTGCCCACAATGCAGCTGTACAGCTTTAAAAGTATTTTGAAGAAAATCAAAAGAATATTCTTGTGTACAAGCTCAGAATTCACATTTTTTGTTTCCAATAATTTTCCTTTTAATAATTATTTTTTTTCGCGATACAAATAACCACAATATTTTTTCCGACCCAAAAAGTTGTTTTTTTTCTTCATACAAATTGAAACGTCAAAAGAGTCGTACATGTAAAGTTAAAAGTTGGTGAACTCTTCCGTCTGCGGCTGCAGCTCCGTTTGCGGCTACGTTCCGTTGTGTTCGCAACATTGAATTTGCGTGTATTCAATATTTTGACAGCTTTTCCAGCACCGGCTCCAGTTCCGTCTCCGTCACCATTCTGTTCAGCCAGTTAGCTGGACAGCGACGAGGGTCGCAAGATTTTTGTCCGTCTAAGGGAGTTATCAGTCCAAGGGAAAAATAAGGAAATTGTATAGTAGGTACATAGTGGCAACATGAAAAATTTTTGCACCTACAAGCCATGAAAAAAATGAACATGAAGATACAAGAAACAAGATACAAAAACAGACTACAACTGCAGAAATAAAATCCGTTATGCACTTGATCACAGACAGTAATTTGGTGAAATCGCATCTATTGTCGCTGTGAACCAGGGGGAACATTTTTCATGCAAAATAAATATATGTGAAAGTATTTCTGAAAATGAAGGTTGAAATGTACCTACATACTAAAAAAAAAGTTTTTGCCCGCCTATCACGGCTAAAATTCTTTTCCGCGTCCCGGTAAGGAAGTGTCCGCTTAAGGGATCATAAAATTTATGGAATTTAGATCCAAGATCCACGGTCGTGAGAATCTGTCCGCCTAAGGGGTTTGTCCGCAATGGGAACTTTCACTGTATTACCTTACCTTAGATGATTCCACCCCAGACTTTTAAAACATAAATAATTTTTCTCGGAAGGCAAGAAAGCAGCACCATTGACTATTTTCCATTATGTTTTATGTATAATTTCCATTTCCATTCCATATTATTTAAAATTAAAGAAAACAATGGGTGGTCATCCTAGATTTCCAGAAAATCTGGCTTATCACAAATTTCTAATTTCATTGGTCCCGTAGTAAAAAATGTACCACTGTTTAGGCCTTGTAGGTTGTGGTTAATAGATTACTCAAGTTATTAGGGGGGTTCACATTCAACGACAAGTTGATCAACATGTATCTAGTCGGCAGTATTTTGTAATGTGAACAGCAGTCGATCGACTTGTTGTGTAGTTCAAATTTTTTAATAGGGGGGTTCACATTCAACGACGTGTCGACCGACCCGAGTCGTTTTGCTAGCGTTCACATTCTACGACCGTTTCGCCGACACCATTTGAAAACAAAATTTCAACAAGCAAACATTACGCGTATTTAATTTTTTAAACCAATATTACCGCACTATTTCATATTTTTTTGCGTTTCTATTTATTGCTTAACTTCGATTTCAACGCGTGCTAATTAAATCTTACATAAAAAAATAGAAAAAAGCTACAAAATTAAAATCATCGGTCGTTCAACTAGTGTTCACATTTACTACAACGGTCGACGACCGATGATTTTAATTTTGTAGCTTTTTTCTATTTTGTATGTAAGATTTAATTAGCACGCGTTGAAATCGAAGTTAAACAATAAATAGAAACGCAAAAAATCAAAAAAAAGTGCGGTAATATTGGTGTAAAAAATTAAATACGTGTAATGTTTGCTTGTTGAAATTTTGTTTTCAAATGAAGTCGGCGAAACGGTCGTATAATGTTAACGCTAGCAAAACGACTCGGGTCGGTCGACACGTCGTTGAATGTGAACCCCCCTATTTGATGTCATTAAATATAACCATACAAGTTATGTACAACTATAAATAATTCGTGTGTGCGTGTCTCCCAGGAATAGAGTTCATTAGCAAATCCGGTGAGGAACACTTCTTTATGCAAAGGTGGCAGAAGCTGGGATTCGATCCCACGACCTTCGGCCTGATAAACCTACCTGCACGTACACACCAGTAAGGCACGCGGCAACCACTAAATGTAACTCGTTCATATTGCATTCTCAAGAGCTGATACAACGGCTATCAAATGATCGAATAAAGGGGAATATCTCGAAAATTTTACGAGGAATAATTTTTTGAAATTTTATTCATTAATTTCCATTTTTCATCGACTATAGTGTATATTTTGAAATGTCTTCTTCATATCTATATATGTATATATATATCATATTATCGACGTAAATTTGTCATCCACATTCACAGTTCGTGTTGAAGATGAACTTCTTAACGAAACAGTTTTGTTTCGCAGCGAGTTTCAAACTGTTTCAGACTGCCTGATTTAGTCTTTTTTAGCCCAAAGTACTGCAACTCAATTCTAGTCTAGTGAAGAATGCAATGAATTTCTTATTCCAAATTCAATACGATGGTGGTAGTTTAGATTCGTTTTAATGAAACAATGAAAATCTTTAAAAAAAGAAATAGTTGTGCCTATTTTGTTAGAAAGGGGTATAAAAATAAAACGAAATACAAATATAATTTTTGCCGTATTTATTTTATAACTTACTATATATTCGAAAACGTAAACAATAACAGGTTAAGTTAAATAATATAAATACATAATTTAAATTATATTATTTAATAAAAAGTCTCATCAAATATTTTTGAATAAACAACAAGAAATGCATGAACATAAAACACTAAGGTACTGCACGTAAATAAGTAATTAGCACATAATTCACAAAATCGCATTTTGAAATACCTACCGAGTATTATTTCTTATTTTTGTAAGGCTTTAATTTTTTTTTTTTGGTGTTATTCTTTTAACATGTATTACTATCAAATTAAGTTTTAACTTACATTAAACATGCACCTATCGGATTCACTAAAAATGACCAAATATATGCGATGTCATTGCTCCAAAAACTCCAGTTAATGCTACGAAGAACAATTTTACAATGCCTTTAAATATCAATGAGTCGAAAAGTCCACGTCTTTCTCTGCCATTATCAAGTTTCTTGAAAGGATCAGCCAGCACAGGACGTGCAGAAACAATTTCCACTAAAACTGAAGAAGTGTTTTAATATCCAAAGGAAAACAAAATTAGAATGCCATTCAAAATTTATAAAAAATTGTGTTTTATACTTGTTGCCAATAAGAGTAGAACTATTAGCACTGCAGGCTTTGACATGGTTGACTTTTGAATGACTTGGAAAAAAAGTTATTCACGTCCGATGTTCGAAGAAGAAAAAAAATTCAACATAAGCAAAAATATTATGTCACGGTTTTTGAGAATAAAAAAAGTAACAAATAAGTGCTGATCGAAGTTCTTTTCTGTTTTTGTTTTGTTTT
Source organism: Epistrophella euchroma (assembly GCA_947049315.1). Taxonomy (NCBI): domain Eukaryota; kingdom Metazoa; phylum Arthropoda; class Insecta; order Diptera; family Syrphidae; genus Epistrophella; species Epistrophella euchroma. The sequence goes on along the minus strand of OX346245.1, from coordinate 54,235,000 downwards.
TTTTTTTTTTTATGATATTCAACGTCAGTGTTAAAAATTTGAAGGTCATGATTACTATTTATATACTTAGATATCTACATTTTAAATTGTTCTTTTGTGTTGGTTTGTATTCCGTAAGGTCTTTTCAAATTTTCCCATGATGAAATTTATGTTGAGAATAAAATAAAATGAAAGAAATAGTTTACAACGGATTTTCATAAGCGGGACAGAAGCCCCAAAAAGAGGGAATTTAAATCTTTGGAACACACGAAGTTGGCTTCCTAAGGTACTATTGTATAAAATAACAAAACTTTACCAGTCTATATGTCTGTATGCCTGTACTGTGTACTGTGTATCGCTGAAGCGATTTGGCCAGTTTATATTTCAGAGATCTCAGAGGAATCCATATTCTCAGAAATATAAACACAATTCCTAACAAAAATTCCTCAGTTCTGCTGTCAAAAAACTGAGGAAGGTTTTTTTTTTGGATTCGTTGCTCAATTATTTCTTTTCGCAGTAATCAAATAAGAAAGAAAGGAAAAGAAAGTGTTTTTGAGGAATCTTCTTTATATGCTCCTGCTCTTTCAAAGTGACGGAGGAAAATTACTGAGCGCTCTGAAATATAAACTGACCAATTTTCTTCAGAATTAGAACTTTATATTATTTTTAGGTGATTCCGTAGTCGAGAATTAAATCTTTATTGTTAAGCTAAAGTCGTACAGTCAAACCCGCTTCCTTGAAACTACCTTAACGATTATTTATTTAAACAACTTTTTTAAAAATAACTCTACTTTACTGAAACTCGTTTAAGAGAAAAAATATTCCTTTGAAATATCATAACAACTACTAAAACCAAATAAAATAAAAAGTTTTACTTCTTGTTCTTAAATTCACCTTCAAGGTTTAAACAATTCATTCCATGAAGATTTTTTTCCAGAAATTCAAGATGAAGGAATCTTGATTTTTGTATATTCTGATAATTGAGATAAACATCCACTTGAACCAATTTTATGTGTTCGTTTATCCGAGATCCGCTTAAGTGAAACGTTTTTCAGTTATCCAAAATTCACTTAAGTGAAATGGTAATTAAGATTATTTGTTCTTTCACTTAAGCCAGTTTGACTGTACATGCCATGCAACTCTTTATCTTGGAAAACGCTATAAGTTTGATTTTGATTAAAAATTTTGGGTGTAAGTAGGGTACAATCAGGAGGATTTGACATGAGAGGAATTGACATAGGATTTTTTTTTTCAAAAATCTAGGACTTTGGTTATTAGAAGACGGAGATAGTAGCGGTTGCTTTGAGCTGCCAAAAAAACTAGAAAAAAATAATCGTTTTTGAGTCTAGTTTATTCAATTCTTGAGGTAACAAAACTGGCTTCAATTTCGGTATTAAGTAGTTTTTGTTATTTTAAGAGAAATGTCCTAAAGATATATTATTTTAAATCTTAATATACCATATACATATGTATACACGTTAACATCAAATCAATAATTTTTTAAAATTATTTTCCAAAGATAAACTGAAAGGAGATTTTGTTTTGACACCGTTGCTGAAGGAGCGTAGCGTATTGAGGTATCAGCCGCCCGGGGCGGAAGAAAATTTTGCCGCCCTCCTATTTAGGTATTTCAATTTAAAAAACTATATTATAGAGTGAAATAACTTTCTGGTAAAGACAGGCATTATCATTGTCGTAGGGTTTCCAGAATATCTCCTTAAAAGAGAAACATGGTCTCTTTTTTGACACTGATCTTACCTACTCTTTCTTTTTTTTATCAAATTTTTTAGTTGTTCTCTTTTTTGTAAGTGTCCTCTTTTTAAGTCAATTTTTATACAGTACCTACTTACTAAAAGCTAAACCAGCTAAACCGAGCAAAAGTTATTGACAGTGAAAAAAATGTTTGCATAATTATTAAATGTTAAGAAAAAGCAAATCCGTTGAATTCAAAAATGATAAGTAAAATACTATTTTTATAAAAATCAAACTATTAATCATAAACAATAAAAAATGTCGATTTTTTTTGACGTTTTTACTCTATACCTAAACGCTAATAATGCTTAAAAGCTGAAAAGCGGATGGAACACTGAAGAAAAAATTTTACTTATATGCAAGTAGGTGCCTTCCGTGTTTTTTTTTGTTATAGTTTTAGTAAAACGACAATCGCATTGGTTGTTTAAGTTTAAATAACCCAGTTTTTTAGCTTGAATGAAAATCGGGCTACAAAACCCCGCTATTACAGAAAAATCCCATTACTATAATTTCAGCTATATGTGCAAAGCATTTAAATCTAAATCTAATCAACAGATACCACAATGAAATAAAAATAACTTCTATTAAAATTATTCCGCTTAAAAACAAAAACAATCTTTGAATTTAATGACACAAATATTGAATGAGCAGCCTTTAAGATTTGTAAATGAATTTTTTGTGGAACAAACATAATTTTAAGATTTAGAATCCTGTTAAATATTTAAAATGACTTTACGATAGTCTATTTTCTAACTAAAAAAAAAAGTTGGGTATAATTATACGTTTCCGGATTGTCTAGTATTGATAATAAAGTGATAGGCTGAGTTCCAAAATTCGTCAGATGCGCATTTACTGCGCAGTTTGCGCATCCAAAATCTTTCTAGCTGCTTCGATTAAAATTTTTTTTTTGCATTCCGAAACGTCAGACTTAAAAAATAAATAAATTTGGTGGCACAAACGGCTCATAAACCAGGGCCTAGTGACTTACAACTCTCAACCATTCCTGTGTGCGTGTCTGCAGGAATGGAGGGAACCTACAGTTTATTGCCGAATCCGAACGGCTAAGGTGAGCGGCACTTTTCTATGACAAGAGATACTCTTGGAGGATTTGTCACTTCCTCGCAACAGGTAGTAGCTCCGAAAAAAACTTAAGGTGGAAGCGGCTGAAATTGAACTCCAGACCTCTGGCATGGCAGTCCAACGCACTAACCATTACGCCACGGGCTACTACGTCAGACTTATATAATGTAATATTTCTACAAAGCATCAAGTTTTCGTTGCTGATGCGTATGAAAAATGAAGGCATTGCTTCCGCATCAAAACATATTCTACATTTTGGAACTCAGCCATAATTCATACTTCTGGTAATACTAATCCCAACAAAACTCGGAGCTATAAGTTCCGAAAATTTTCTAGACATTGGTAAGCTAAGCTAGAATCGAATCATTTCAATCAGTGCGATAGAAAAATGAAATGGTACAAATATCAAGATATAATTAATGTCAAATTCCTTTTAACAAAAAATTCGATTTGTTTGGAAGAAAAAATCGATTTTTCTTTATTGAAAGAAAAAAAATCGACCCTGTTTAGAAAAAAATCGAATTTTTTGCTGAAAAGAATTCGACATAAGTATTATTTGTTTTGAAATTTTGCCGCCCCCTAAAAGTGCCACCCGGGGCGGACCGCCCCCCTCGCCACCCTATGCTACGCCATTGGAGCTGACATTGCAGCGAACTACCGTTGCCAATTGATTTTCCAAGTAACTCTAGTTGAAGACCAAAAATATTTTTTAATATTTACTTAGAACGTTTTGATGTTCGTTGATTTAATAGTTTCTTTGAAGATTTTGTGTTTATTTATTTTATCGCCTTAATACTGCGTTATTTTAATTAAATGTTTACGAAGCTTTATTTTTTATTTTTATATTTCTGATCTTTTAAGTTTTCAAACTTTTATTTTAAAGGAAGAATGAATGAGTTTCTTAATTATCTAAAAAAAAAAAATTAATATTGTCGAAACCTCCTTTCGATGCTGTCTTATCCTCCTTAAGTGAAGGAGGAATTGACATTTTATAAAGCTTTTAAGAAATAGTTATAACTTTGAGAAAAATATTTAAAAGGACTTATGCAAAACTTTTTAGTATCTCAAAATATTAAAAAAAATTGTTAACCTGTCAAATCCTCCTGACTCTACCCTACTATTGACTGTACTTTTATGTATGATAGTCTGCATTTTGGTGAATTAAAATTTCCAAAAACTATTATTAACGGTAGCTACACGCCATAGAATCGTTTTCTGTTCTTTATTTTCGTCTTTCTCGTTAACGGCTCTAGCGAATTTGATCAAAGTTCAAAGTAGATTCTTTCAAGCTTGAATAATATTGCATAAGGATTTTCATAAAAATAATTTTTGGATTAAAAAAAAACCTAAATTTTTAGTAAACTAAAGTTGTATTTCTATTTCATGATTCGGTGTTCAAACACGCTATAAAGTTTTCCCTTTTTAATAGCTCATATTTTTTTTGTTTCTCTCTTTTTAATTGCAGGCAACTTTTCACGATTACATTGAAACACTTCCTGTGTTCTCAAATAGTAGTCTTGGTGACATAAAGGAAGGTCTAAGCTTTACAGTTACCGGTTACATCCTTCCCAATTGCGAGAGGTTTGTTCTTTTTTTTTTACATTTTCATTGCACAGCATATTGAAATAACTTTTTTTTGTTCCTACAGATTCTCAATTAATTTAATTCTTGAAACACCAACTCGTGACGTTGCATTGCATGTTAATCCACGCCTGCCCCAAAACTACATTGTTCGCAATGCTCGCGTGAAAAATATTTGGGGCAGTGAAGAGGTGTCTTCGCCGCTGCCCTTTAGTTTACACCGAGGCTCAAAATTCGCCATACAAATTTTGATAACAGACAGTTGTTATATGATCTCCGTGAATGGGAATCACTTTGCCGAATTTAACCATCGTTTGCCTTATAAATCTGTGGCGTGCCTTGAGGTAAGCGGTGATGTGGACAACATCAACTTTAACCGCACCGAATCTTCTAAATATCCCGAACGATTACCCGAATCGAAAGCCAAAGAAATCCGTGTGGATTTAGACTCAGAGGATCAAATTGATACTCCACTTGATTGGAAGCTCATCACTTTGAATGGTAGCCATGATGGCGGTCTGCAGTTACCATACTATGGACTTTTGCCACCAAAGATGTTTGGCAGTGGGAAATGCCTACGGATAGAGGGAAGGGTGAAGCTGCTGCCGCACTCTTTTTACGTAAATCTCCAAGGCGGACAGGATATATGGCCGCATCCGATTATTGCATTCCACTTTAATCCGCGCTTTGCTAAGCAGGGCGGTGGTATTGGTAAACATGTAGTTTGCCGAAATGCCTGGTACAACGGAGAATGGGCCAAAGAGCAACGTTCCGAATTAGATACAGACTTCTGTCCTGGCAAGAGTTTTAGCCTAGTCATTGTTTGTGGAATGGCTTCCTACGAAGTATATGTAAACAAAAAACTTATAACGGAGTTCCGATTTCACGTTGATCCTGAGATCGTAGACACGGTGTACGTACAAGGCGACATCAAATTATGGGATGTCGTTCTCGAAAACCACTCAGCATCGAATGGTGCTGGAAAAAGAATTTACCAAAATCCTGCTTACCAAGAAGACAACTAATCTAGTTTTAATTTTTTTTTTGGCAAAAAAAGCCGACTCGATTCATTTTTTTAAGCGCGCCTACTTCTCATAAGGTTTATCTAGATTTTAAGAAGAAAAAATCAATAATAGAAGATACATTATATATTTTTTTGCACTAGCATTTTTCTATACATACATAGGATGCTGCGAATTCTTTCTTTTATAATTTTTTTTTTCATTTTTAGGATAATAACTTAGTCTTTTTTGTAATTTACTCATCTTTGATGGTTAAGGACAATAATGTTGAATGTTTAAATGTTGGGAAACAATATTTGTTGTTAAAAAGAAAATGTTATTGCATTTCATTAAATATATAAAAATTAGGTATGACTACATTATATCGACATATGTAAATGTTTTAAAAAAAATATTGTATGTGAGCTTTTTTGAAAATTTATTAAAAAAACTAACACTCGAAAAATCAATAACTGTATTGTCTAATTGCTACCAAATATTTTGAATGACTTATTAAAATTATTTAATCTTATACTCGTAATAATCTGACCAAGTCTTGTCAATTGTTTTTTTTTTACCATGGTTCCTTAGAAAGTTTTTGAAGCTTGAAATATTGTTTGTGCAAATTTAAGTCAACGTTTAACTAACTAAATTAGTGTAGGATATGTTTATGATAGTAATATTTGTGAGGATTTTTCCACTTTCGTGGATGCGCTCGAAGAACTAAATAATGCTAAAACTGGCGAAGAATACGACTCCGATAAGGAAGATGGGAGAAAAACCATAAGAATACTTATTGCCGAAGCGAATTTGAATAGAACTTCGACATCTAAGGAGTTGTCCTTAATTTGGTAAGCCAACCATTAGCCTATCTTGTCCCAGCTAAAGAAGGGGCTGAAACTGACGGATGTGCCGTTATACTTTCCGAAGTTCAAAGTGCTGTGACGGAGATCCAAAAGAAAGCCAAAAACGCTGTAAACACACCGCGCTACAGCCGCAAACTGAATAACTCCATACTTCGTTTGGCGAAGTTCCAAAGTACTCGCATTTCGAGACGCTGTGGCAGTTATGAAAGAGGTAATTGCTTTCTTTAAATCTCATTCAAAAAGAATAATTGTCCTCATGAGCACCTTGGGGTGTGCACTCACATCGTTTTGTTAGACCAGGTGGTTGGAGCGGCATGAAGGTGTACTCCAAACATTTTCGCAGTGGCGTGACCCAAGCACAGCTGGCAAGGCTTCTTTACTTGTTACAACTTTACGTAACACCCAATTTATTGTGTCAGTATTGTGTTTGATGTCGTTTTCCGTTGGTCACTCCTAGCACTCTTTTTTCACTCCAACACTCCAAAAACATTCCATTTACTGTTTGGAGTGATGATTTAGTAGTGTTTTTCACTCCGCATTTCATTAAGAAGCGCTAGGAGTGCACTCTGAAAACACACTTACTTTAGTATGTGTTGGATTAATTGTCAAAATAGTAAAGGCTTCTTGTTGGGATGTTCTGGAACTGAAATTATTGAAAAATTCATTTTAGTTTTTACTACTAAATAGATACACATATTACGGAAGAGAGTTTTTCATATTCCATTGGAATCAAAATATGGAGTGAAACACTCTAAAAATCCAATCGAAAACGACATAAGTGATGTATTAAAGGCCTCCAACAGTATCCCACTGAGTATTAACACACATGTCAAAAAAGTGGGAAGTAAATTAGGTATAATAGTGTGGAAACAAAATATGAAATTTTATCCCACATGACTTGACAGACCATCTCACACAATTGGCATGTGTTAATACATGAAAATTTTTAGAATTGGTTCTAAAACCATCACACATTCTATCTAGGGTTCCCAACTTTCTTTGAAATGAAAGGAGGACACATTTTTTCTAAATAAAAACAAATAGTAGCCGTGTTTTTTTGCAAGACTGTAGTATAAAATATATATAAAATAAAGTATAAATAAAATCCTACCTTGCCTCGAGACAAAAATAAATTTAAAAAAATTGGTGTATTTGAGATTCGGTACTGGAATTTTTGCGCTAACTGGTCTGATACGCTAAGCACTTCTGGCATTATTCGGAATACAAAAGTTCAATGTTGAAAATGAATAACTATTAATATAAAAGGGTTATTTCTTATTTCTGATGGGATAGCAAATCTTTCTCAGATTTTTTACTATCAAGGTCGCCTATTGAGTATTTGCTACGTTTCGTCGACGGGATTTTCCTAACCTACTGTACATTTTTGGGGGACGTGGTTAAACTTGGAAAAACATAAATAATATGAAAAAGGCATAAATAATATGAAAATAGATATACAAATGTTATTTTGTAATTCCTTATGCTGTTAAAAAAATTATTAATTAAAACTTTGAAAGATTTTGAGGAAAATTAAAAGTTTTTACTAAACTTTTTTTATTCATAAGAAAATAAACTGTATTTCAAAGCGTAGAATTTTTTGGAAAAAACTATGAAATTTTTTCACACACATTAGTGCAGCAAAAAAAAAAATATGCATTCTAATTAATACTGCGAGATACATATTATGTAGTAGGAGTACTACACTACACTACATTTACCGGTAAAAAAAAGTAGTTGAATATGTTTAAACGATTGAGGAAATGTCAATAATTGTGTCATTTAATGACAATTGTTTGTCATAAAGCAGGATTATGACATATATTATGGCATAAAGCAGGTTTATGCCAAACAATTGAAATAAAGTGACAGAAATAGTGAAAAATTTACACATAAAACACCAAAGGTATATACTTATCAAATGAATCATTGATTTTATCCTTCAGATTTTTGAAAAGGAGGACATTTTATAGTGAGGAAGGACGGGAGGACAAATAGTTGAAAAGGAGGACTGTCCTCCCAAATGGAGGACAGTTGGGAACCCTAATTCTATCCCACCTGGGGGTTTGAGGTTATGGTGAACTGATTTGTTTGGACGCAAGTGTGGAAGCAAAATATGAAAATCGTTTTCTTCACACAAATTTGGCAGTCATAAGTAATTCTATCTCACTTTTATTTGACATTTATTCATACTCGATGGGATAGTGTGGAAGGCCTATTATCTCTTACCCAGTCTCTGAGCAAATTACAACAAACGACAGTGCTCCATCTTAAGTTAAAAGTGGACTAGTTATCGCCAGGGATGGAAATATAACTATAGAAGAAGTAAATCATCCACAAGCACCAAAACGAACTAATTTAAATGAGGTCATATTTAATGAAAAAATTACGCTATCACACTTACACAAGCTGCACATCATTAACAATCAGAATATAAAAGAATTTTCGGTTACGCTCGAGACGATGTTGTTGGATGGATTGATGGATGCATGGATGTTGTATGGCACCATAAGTATACTTGCACTTGTGATTTTTGTGCTTCAAAAGCAGAAAACGGTTCATTAGCGTTCGATAAGGACGTTTTAAAACTTTGAGTTATAGCAGGAGAGGAGCTATTGTTTGCGACCAGCTATACAAACAAAAAATATTGGCGCAAAATTTTAAACAGCCTGATGTTAAGGTATTAGCATGATACTACTTAACAATTTTCTAACTTTAAAACTCTTCACTAAAATATTCTTAGTTTTAAACATTTTCTAACTAGTATCATACTGAACCTATTTTTCTAGATGAACACGCCTAAAACAGTGACAGTTCAACCCATTTTTGCAATTGTAGCTGCCAAAGTGACACTTGGATTTATTATGATACTAAAAAGATAAAATGGGCATTTGGGGATTTTAACTTTAGTAAAATGTTAAAAAGATAATACGGTGCTAACTCGTTTAAAATTTGGAAAAGCCTATTTTTAAGCTAGAATCACACTAAAAATGCTTTAACTTAGTACTAAATCGTCTACAATTTTGCGCCATTGTCTCAAAATAGCTTTTCATTACCTTTAATTCCACAAAAGTTGGCGTTTCGTCCCGGCGCACAGTGCTTCCTAGTAGGAAAAAACCCCAAATATTGAAATAATTTGCACAATAAAGTTAATACGATTTTTTTAATACATACATATAATTAAAGAAATAACTTATTTTTTTATTTTTATGTGATCTAGATTCGCAATTAAGTTAACCCAAAGAGGGTTCTTCCTTATTTTCCGAAAATTAAAGGTTTTTTTTAGCAGTTTGTCTATACCTATTATTTATAAAAGGACCATTTTTGTTTGAAGAAAAATTGTTTACTTCATCATAAATTATTATAAGATCTACCATTTCTCAAATTGACCAACAAATTTTAAACATATGTCTAAAGGGTATGGTATGTTTCGCCAGAATTGTTTGGCAAATTAACGTTTCGCGGTGGTACATTTCGCCGTTTCTCGTTTCGCATTTTGTTATTTCGCAATTTTCGTTTTGCAAATTACGTTTGGTTTTTTATATGATATGACAAACCATCATTTCGCAATTTTCATTTCGCAATTTTCACTTAATATTTTGTTTGACTGGCATTTTTAGGTTTGACAATTTTTTATTTGGCATTTTGTTATTTGGATTTTTCTTATTTGGCATTTTATTATTTTGCTATTTTTCATTCAGCATTTTGTTATTTCGCTTTTTTTTATTTGGCAATTTGTTGTTCAGTTTTTTTTTTTATTTGGTATTCAATTGTTTGGCAATGTTTTGGCTTCCATTAAATTACATGCCTTAAAATTTCGCGCGAAATTCAAATGTCACTTGCGGTCACATTCGCCGCAATAAGCTTTTAAGTGCAACCAACATGGTTTTTCTAACATCACTTGAAATCGACTTATGGTATTACCGTTACTGATTTCGCAGCTATTTTGGTTAAATTTGTTGTTTGCATAATAATAGCATAATAAAATGGTTGCTGAAGTTGCATTTGAACTTTGGTTGCAATTAAATTAATTAAAAAGTGTCATTGTGAAAGAAAAAAAATTTTGGGGAAATTCTTAGTCAAATACTGATAACCGGGTGTAAAATCTTTCTTGGTTTTTTAGAAATTAAAAAGCAAAAGATACTTCTTCTCAAAAAAAAACCCGAAAAAAAGGGTTTTGATTGTGATTTGTATTTGTATGCGTATAAACATAACAAAACAAAACATGAAAAACTTTCGTTTTTTTTTATTTTTCAAAAACTAAAAAAGATTTGAACATCTGTTTTTCAAAAAATACCTGGTTTTTAATATATTGTTTTCCATTTGAAGTCAACTTTTTAGAAATTAACCCTCCCCGCCTTTGGGGGGATGATTCCATGAATCATCCCCTAAAATATAATGCACGAATTAGGGGATACAACATAAATATATATAAAAAAAAACACAAACATATATATACCCTATATATAGCAGTAAAAGTGCGCTTATTTTTTGAGGCAAATTGATCATTTTTGTATACAATATTGAGAACTTGTGTCATTCAAACCGCATGCCAAATCTTAATTGGATTGGTTTGGTCCATGCGTTTAATTTGTATGGACTTTTTTCCACTTGGTCCATAGAAAGAAACCACTGTGCGGCGATCTCACTTAGAGTTTACTAGTGAAGTGAGGGCAACTTGTGTTAAGTTCAGTTCATCTTACATAGATATCATGAAGAACATCTAATATGAACTATATCCAACAAAATAAGTTCTAATCATTAAAGCTGAAAGTTTTAAAGACCGTTAAAAGCTATTTTGAATCAGTAATTTAACAAGTCCAATTAAATAGTGCTAGAGGTTCTACTTGCCTGATTTATTTCAGAATTATGTACATATATGAATTTGTATTATAAAAATATCTTCGTTAAAAACATTGTCATGTGAGCTTTTTCTTATTATTGCTTATTGGATTCTAAAAATAAAATTTGAATTGGTATTTGTTTGATTGGAAATTTTTAAATATACATAATATGTTATTGAAATTAGAAATCATGCCGATTATGGAAATTTCTACTAAAAATGTAAAATTGTAGAAAATACAGATATTCTTAGTTTTGAATTAAAAGTTTTAAAAAATATCACAATGCCTAAAAAAATACGTCAGTACATTACATTTATGTACATTTATGGAAAATTTGGAGTAGGAGTGATAAGAATTTCCATATTCAATATAGGAATGCAACTCAATATAATTATACAACAAGAAAAATTTATGGTGGAAGGCGTGGGAGATAGAAAGAGTGGGATGATATGCAAATTTCTATCGGATTTTCTTTGTGCTCCTTCGTTAGTTACTGCCTATATGTTTTACATACAGAAATATTTCATTGAATTCAATATGTGTTAGTGCGAAACACACAATGAATATGAAGATCATAGTAGTATGTGACACCATAAGAGAATCGAAAAATGTCATTGAAACCGGATTATATGAATGCTGAAACCGGATTATGCTAATGCTGAAGTGAAAGAATAACGAAAGTCCACTTTTCACTCATTCAAATATCATAACGTTTTAGCACGCGAGTAAACAGGTTGTTTTCGAAGACATTTTTTTAGTTACTTCAATATTAATATTAAAATAAAATGTGGAGAAGAAAATATTGAAAAAACTAATATAAATGGTGAAAAATAAATCCGTTTTATGGAACTTATATCCACCGTTATACAAAAATAATAAAATTAAAGCTAGAGTGGAAACAAACTGCTGATAATTTAAAAACAACGGATAAAATAGAAAATAAAAATGGGAAACTTATCTCGCAGGTTATTGCAAAAACCAAAAAAAAAATCTCGAAAGGCAGCAGATGATGAAGAGCAGGGAAAGTATGGAAAACATTTGCTGTTCATTAAGGAACACATTAAGCCGAGATCGTAAGTCCTCACAGAAAAATGATTTTATGTATAATGAACTAAATTTGCTTTTAATAACAGAACCATCAGCAACTATTCCCAGTTGAATGATGAAGAGAACATGGACACCCAGCCACAAACAGCAATGGCAGATTTAAATATTTCTGACATTATAGTGATGAGCCCTGAACCTCCAAACTTTGGCCCTACATAAAATTTAATCCAATTGTCAATTGATGTTGGAAAATCAAGAAAAAAGTTCCTTGTTTGAGGCATCAGGCTCGTCAAGAAGTATACCTAAAAAGCGAAATGTTGACAATGTGGAAGAAACAATCTTAAGTACATTAAGTTCAGTCAGGGAGTACTTACAAAAGCCGTCGACATCTTCTACGGATACTTCAACAAACGCTGAAAACGAGTATTACTGTAAAAGTATGTTGGCGAAAAAAAATTCCTTTCCAATTAGGATACAAAACCAACCAAGTAAAACTGGAAATGAGGTTCAGGCTGAGCTCCTACAACAATAATTAATATTTTTTTAACACTATTTATAATAAATAATGTATCATGTCATAAAATAAAAATAAATCTAAATTATTTAAATTGTATTGTGTTTTATTTAATTAAAGAGAAGATTTGTATTATTGAGGCTGGGACGAAATTTTTCCTTGATTTAAGAAGTATGATGTCAAGGTTAGTCGCACCTGAAAGGCATCATCTTCTCGATTATTGCTTCCACATCTGCGTACAGGTACAAGTGGTCATATTAATAAACACTGTCTAACTTTAGACAGCCGTCCAAGTTATAAAAAAAAACCTTTCTAATTTTTGCTAAAGTGATCTAACTTTTTATCTTACTTTACACAACGTAATCGATTGTCTAGACCTTGACAAATGTAATAGTTTTTTTTTTTATTAAATAAAGAATATTTCAAATACTTAAACATAGTTTAAACAATCAAAAATATAATTAATATGACCAAAGATTTCCAACTTCTTGTCGCCAAATACCATCAATCTTCTTTCCATTTGCATCAAAAGTACCGCAGCTCCCAAAAAGCTTGGCAGGTTTTAATTACAATACTTCGAACTGCTGAAACCCCCATTTGGAATGTCCACGCTAAATAATTTGGCGTAAGTCCCTGAGACCAGTACCTAAAATGATTTCTTTATAATATTCAAAAAAAAAATGTTTCTTGAAATTGGTTTTTCTTTGACTGTAAGGACGATTCTACATTCGGGGTCAATCGGCTTCCGAATTGAGGTTTTTGTCAAACGATTCTTCATAAAAGCGAATGTTGTTTCAAAAAACCCTTTGGACTGCCTTTTTTTTTGCCAACGGCATGGCAGAAATGTACAAGATGTTCGACAAAAATATGAAGGAGTCCATGGCTGTTCAGAAAGACACAAGACAAAATACAACAAGTGCCAAACTAACCAACAGACAGACAAACCACTCGAATAATGGTCAATCTACATCGCATCCGTAGAATGAACATTCCTCATTTAGGGACAACAATCGAAGGATTGATGTTCATAAATGAGGAGTTAAATTTGACGTTACGTAAAAAAGCATGTCGGTTGAAAGTTTCATTTTTCAAGTGGAGAAGAGAATCAAGGGGATGGTCTCTTTAATTATTATGATTTAAAAACTGAACTTCTACGACAGTTCAAACATAACAAGCGAGACCATGAAATCCTTAGGGCAATCATGGATCGAACACATCAACCCCACGAGAATTTTGACGGATTTTATGCCGACATTAGAGACCTAACTTTGCAAATGCAAAACAGGCCTACTGAAAGCGATTTAGTTTCGATGGTGAGGAAAAATTTGAAGGAACTAGCACGTTTGTTTTTGGTTGCACTATCAGGAATATATGTGAATTTGGAGAAGAGTGTAAACGAACTGAAGAGCATCGTAATTTTAGAGATTTAAAAACAAAACAATTAAGATACACACTAGATAGATGGTAACAATTTTTCCAAAAATATAATTAGAGTAAGTGAATCAGATGAAGAAGATATTATAGTAAAAGCAATAAAAAGCAAAGAAAAAGTTTCGATCAACATGAAAAAAACTTGTAGGTATAAAGGACAGAGAAGAGAAAAGAAGATGCGAGGGGAAGCAAAAGACTTCGGCCGATTGTCCTTTCTCTTTTCATACCTTGACTTGTTTTTGTTGTGGGCAGAGTAGGGTGTGCTGCTTGCCAGGGAAACCAGAAAGTCGGCAGAGCATCCGGGAGTCAACCGCCGACGACAAAGACACTCCCGGCAAATCAGAAGAACAATCTGAAAGAATAAACATTTTAGAGAGAAAGACAGAAATTGATATAGAAAATACTTACTACGAACGAAATATTCGTAAGAGTCTTCACCAAAGAATAAGAGATTATGAAGAAGCTAGAAGAATAATTTTTGGTGAGGAAGGTGATGATAGGGCTTGGTACCCCTTGAAATAGCTATATCTCCAGCCAAACAAAAATAAAACGAATTAAAAATTACCAAAAAAACTAATTCGTAAGAAATTGGTGGTAGTGCCTTTAAGTTGTTGTTGTTGTTCACAAAATTCAATGAAATTGACGGAATAAAGAATGGTCAAGTCTAATAAACTGACATTCTAGTATGAATAGTACAATAATAATAATAATAACTTAATTGTCTGGTTTGTTACCGATCTTCCAACCTCTCCCCCTTTGATACGACTGATGATAGGGCTTGGCACCCCTTGAAATAGCTATATCTCCAGCCAAACACAAATAAAACGAATTAAAAATTACCAAAAAAAATTAATTCGTAAGCAATTGGTGGTAGCGCCTTTAAGTTGTTGTTGTTGTTCACAAAATTCAATGAAATTAACGGAATAAAGAATGGTCAAGTCTAATAAACTGACATTCTAGTATGAATAGTACAATAATAATAATAATAATAATAATAAATGCCCGTAATATTCACGCCGTTTAAAATCGGTTTAGATTCAGAAGTCGGTTTAAAATTTTTAAACCGACTAATCGGTAATATTCACTCACTTAAACCGACGTTAACCAAAATTTTAAACGGAATGATCGGTTTAACTACGATAAACCGACTCCAACTTAAACGAGGCATTTTCGTGTCGTTTAGGTACGGTTTAAATGGTTTTAGCTAATATTCAACATTTTATTGGTTTATTCAGTCAGTGCAAAATATTCAATCGTGTTATTTTTGGCGATGATGGCTATTCAAACACATCATATTTGTGCACGTTATTCACACATCGGGGTAGAGTTGACCAATTAACCAGAAAGGGCTTATATACCGAGAGCTGGTAAACGATTTGATCAAAGTGTTTTATATCGCTCCAAAATTTATTTTATTTAAATATAAAATGACAATTCAAAAAATAAATGTCAAGAAAAGCCTTTTTTAGTTTTTTCATACTTGCGATGCTATGCGACGGTCGGTTTAAATGACAAATTTAAACCGACGTAAACCGAATGGAATTTTTTGCTTAAACGGAGTGAATATTACCGATTTAAACGAGATTTTGTCGTTTAAATTCTATCGGTTTAGTTCGGTTAAATGTAGTCGGTTTAAGTGCTTTTAAACCAAGTTTTAAACGGCGTGAATATTACGGCGGTAATAATAATAATAATTTTTGGTGAGGAAATTTAATTTGAGAAAACGAGTAGGAATTATTAAAAAATTTTAATTCCTAGGGAGAAAAGTGCAATTATAAGAAAAACTAAAAGCAACATTGAAGCAACAATATTGAAAATGTCTACTGACAATAGGCCATACGTGAATGTGCAATTAGGAGGTGAGAAATTTGTAGGGCTGTAAGATAGTGGAGCGTCCGTTACATGTTTATAACTAAGGAAAACATAAAAATCACAAAAATGAATAATGACATTAAAACAGCTGATGGAAATCATCAAAAGATAGAAGGCTGCTTCAAAACAAATGTTTCATGGGGTGGTAAAACACATGAGTTGGAGATCCTGGTTGCTCCTGGTCTTTCTCAGCCGCTAAATCTGGGTGTTGAGTTTTGGAGTGCCTTTAAAGTAGCTCCAAACAAACGTTATTAGTGATACTTAATGCTCCCCTTACATCTAAATAACAGCCGAACTTTAAAGATCTCTCACCCGATCAAGCTCAACAGCTAGAGGACACTAAGTTATTGTTTCCCTCCTTTACCGTACTCGAATTTGGTAAAACCAATCCCCATTCCTCCGGTTGTCCAAAAGCTCATGTATGCTGAGCTGGATAGAATGCTGGAAATGATAGAGGAGGGTAATAGTGCTTGGAGCTCTCCAGTTGTTTTAGTGAGAAAAGAAAAGATTCTAAAAAAGTTAACGCGAGGACTAAGAAGTTTGCATACCCCCTACCACATATTGAGGATGTAATAAACTGGATCCAAGATACAAAGCTCATCTCCAGTATCGACTTAAAGGATGTCTTTTGGCAAATTCCTCTGGAGAGCAAATTAAGGGAGAAGACTGCTTTTACAGTCCCTGGGTGACGGTTATACCAATTCACGGTTATGACGTTTGGGTTGTGTAACGCCCGCTCAGAGAATGTCTAAGTTAATGGACAAAGTCATACCTGGCTTTTTACGCCAGAATGTCTTTGTCTATCTCGATTACCTCTTAATTTGTTCTCCAGACTTCAAAACGCATATGAAGGTACTGGAGGAAGTAGCGATTGCGCTACGTCAAGCGGGTTTGACAAAAAATAGTTGAAATTGAATTTTGCTTTAAGGAAATAAAGTACCTAGGATATGTGGTAGGGGACGGTTGCATACGGATGGATAAAGACAAGGTATCGGCGGTTAAGGACTTCCCGATCCCTAAAACCGCAAGCAGCCCCGCCAGGTTTCTAGGTATGAAAGGTTGGCATAGGCGGTTCATACCGAACTATGCGTCTATATCCGCCCCAATGGCTGATTGCCTTAAAAAGGACAGATATTCACAATGACTGATGAAGCAACGACTGCCTTTCAAAAACTAAAAACGAGTTTAGTTACAGCACCCATACTGACAAATCCAGACTTTTCAAAACACTTTTTCATACAGTTCGACGCTTCAACTTCGGGTGTAGGGAGTGTTATCTTTCAGTTGGATGAAGAGAAAAATGAACGGCCGATAGTATTCATGTCCCAGAAGCTGAATTCCGCTCAAAGGAACTATAGCGTAACGGAACTTGAATGCTACGTGACCGTTTTATCGGTAAAGAAGTGAATGAAATGAAATGAAATGAAATGACCCAAAAAGATCTAGCCGGTCGTTTGGCTATATGGAGCCTTAAACTCCAAGGTTTCGTGATCGAACATAGAAAAGGTGTCCAAAACGTCGTCCCTGATACTCTCTCACGAGTCCATATGGAAGAGATCACGACCGAAGACATAACGCCCAAGTTGACGTTAGTTCAGCATATTTTTCTTCGGAGGAATATGTTCACCTAAAGAAGATAATAGAAAAAAACCAAGACAAACTACCGGATATCTGTATATCAGATGGATTTGTATATAAACGAACGAACATTCGAACAGGTGACGCAGTACAGGATGACCGGCCAGGGAAGCTTAGGGTGCCTGTGGAGTTGCATGAGGGTCTTTTGAAAGCGGTACATGACTCTCCAGCGTCAGGACACGGTGGTATAAACAAAACCCTGTCAAAACTACGGCAAAAATATATTTGGCCTGGGATGGTGTCTTAATCTAACATTGTTTTAAAATAATTGAATTTTACTCGCCGGCATGAGCGTTGCTGACGGTCGTTGGCTGGTATGGTGGTGATGGGGTTGTTAATTGTTCTTTTGTTGGTTTGAATTTCGGTGGATCATCAGGTGGCTTCGGTCTCTGTGCTGCGTTTCTGCAGCATCATAGATGTTCTCGGCGTTGCCTGTGATGGTTGTCGTTAGTTGGAATGTTGTGATGATGGGGCTGGTGATGGAGCTTCATTGGTCATCTGTGGCTTCAACCTCTGTTGTGCTGCCTTCCTGCAGCATCGAAGAAGGTCCCGAAGCTGTCTTCTGTAGATATCCTGAATGCTGGGTCCATTATGGATAGCACCTGGAGATATCGGTCGTCTGTGGCTGGGTTACCTGAAATTATATTAATAATAGGGCTGGGATGGGATGGGATTTTCCTCAGCATCTTGGTGCTGAGATTGTAGATGTATTTGTCAATCGGGACGATTCCAGATGCTTCATAAAGTCTTTCATTATGCTATAATAGCGAAGGCTGTTTGGTTTACGGTAAAGACCACTGAAATGGCGAAGAGCTCGAAGATTTGCATTTTTTTCATGTACGTTGAACTTATAGTGTACCATATAGGGAAGCAGTAGGTTAAAATGGGACGAATGAGTTGCTTGTATAGCAGAAGTTTCGTCCTGGTTTGAAGTCCGCCTCTTACTTTCATAAGGGGTCGGAGGAGAGATAAGGCATAATTTGCCTTACGAAGTTTAAATTTAACGTGTTGATTGAATTTGAACCTTTCGAAGAAGTGAAATCCGAGGTACTTAACACTTTTCTTGGGCGTAATAATTGTGTTGTCAGGGAGAGTCAATGATAGGTTTTTGCATTTTGTGGCTAAGCCATTATGTGAAGGATTTCTAAAGCAGATCAGCTCTGTTTTAGCAGGATTAATTTTTATTCCCCATTTGAGGTAATATTCCCAGAGTTTAAGGATATGATCCTTTACTCTATGGAGAGCTATCTCTGGGCTGATAGATGCGGTATATGTGATGGAGTCATCAGCAAATAACAGGGTTTTTGTCAGTGGCAGGTTTGTTGGTTGGTCGAATGTATAAAAGTTGAAGAGGTCGGGCCCAAGGCGAGATCCTTGGGCAACTCCAGCGGAAATATGTCTGAGTGCTGAATGGGTGTTCCCCACGCGCAAGTAAAATTTACGGTTAGTGAGGAAGCGGTGGATGATAAGGATAAGATGTCTAGGCAAGTGAAGAGACTTCAACTTAAAAACCAGACCATCTATCCAAACAGAGTCAAATGCCTTTTGAATATCGAGCAGACATGCTACAGTGGTCTCTTTTTTGTTTAGTGCCAGAGTTGTATCAGCGTGAAGCTTCAACAACGGGTCGAAGGTAGAGTGGGATGCTTTGAACCCGAATTGGTTATGCTGCACTATTCCCATTGAAGAGCATAGTGGGCGAAGTTTGAAAAGAATCATCATTTCGAGAAGTTTGCTAAGGTTAGAGAGGAGGGAGATTGGTCGAAAATTGCTTATACAATTTGCCCCTGGTTTTTTCGGTATTGGGAATATCTCAGCTATTTTCCATTTATTTGGAAAATAGCTGTTGTTAATACAATTATTCAAAATAATTGCGAGAATTACGATTGCGGCTGGAGGGAGTTTTTTGACAACGAAATTGGAGACCCGAAGATTTCTTAGAGTTGCCATAGTGGATTGAGTTGTGAAGGTCTATTGGGTTGGTGAAAAAGTCGTTAGCAGTCGTGTAGACAGATGATTTTTCTTCAGAAAATGTTGTGATAGGGTCAGGGTTTTGAGATGTCAATCCGAGGATTTCGTTATCGACGTTGGAGAGAAAGTCGGGTAAATGAGCGGAAGGATTGGGTTTGAAGTTGCTTTCAAAGAAATCTGCAAAAGCATTCGTTTTTTCTTGGTCCGACGCAAGGATAGCGTCATTGTGTTGCAGTTCACCAAGTATAGGAGATTTTTTTCCTACAATTTGGTTAATTTGCTTGAAGGTGTCCGGTCCAGGTTTTATGACGTTAAGTCTTTTCCTGAATTGGGAGTCAATGAATGCTTTAGTGTTTTGGTCGATGAGAGTATTGAGACACTTGAGTTGGGAATGAACACTCTGGTATTCATCCCCGTATGTACTTAGAGTACGATGAAAAATTCTTTGCAGAATTTTCCGAAGCTTTTGCCTATGTTTATACATATTTTGTATATGCTGGGAAGATCTTTATATTTTGATTTGAAATTTCGAGGTTGGGCTTGTTCAGAAATTGTATCAGTAATTTAGCTTTCAATAGTATCGATTGTGGAATCGATTTCTTGGTTGCTTGGCATGTTATTCCTTAGCTTATCCGTAAAGGAGCTTTGGAATCAGTGCTGCCACTCAGATATTTAAAAAAAACATAGTTTAAAAACATGATTTGAGTTCAAAAAACATGACCCACAGTTCGGAGTTGGAGAATAGTAAAAAGGAATAAAAAAAAAGTTCAAAGAATATTTCAAAAATAGCTATGTTTAAAAATACAAAAAATGGAAGGACAATAAAATAACATTAAAATAAACTATAAAGTGTGTGGTGGTAGCTCAAATGATGAATTGTATAATAGTACAAATTCTTTTGTATGGTTCATTCACATCTATTCACAGATAGGAAATAAAATTACACAAAAACGTAGTTCTGCATTTGAGTCAAATACTAAAATAATCCCATTGAAATCTTCATAGGACCAATAGTTTAACCATTCGAGCAGATTGTACTATTGATTTAGTAGATACAATATTCGAGAATCGAGGGAACAATTTGCGAGAATGAATTTGTTTTTTCGTTGGACACAAATCAAACTTGCTATCTGACTTCCACTTCATAAGAAAAAAAAATACCCACCATCTACATTTTGAAAGAAACTGTCAGTTATTCCACTTTTTAAATAACCACGCCGTATTCGTGTTTTTTTTAGACATATTTTTTAAAAGCATTTATAAAAAAAAATAACAACTTTTTGTTAAATTAAGAAAACCATGATTTTGGACTCGAAAACATTAAATCATTATTTGGGTCCAAAATACATGAAAATCCTGCTAAATCATGATTTCTGGCAGCCCTGTTTGGAATACTTCCCAATTGATTTTTTTATAGTTTGTGAATTCTTGCTGGGGAGTAGCAAGAATATTCAGATTTGTCCGGAGACAAAGAACTAGTTTAACCGCTAAATGGTCAGAATCTGATACAATTGCGGTGCAGGTGTAATTGGTAAGAGAAGGAATTCTACAAATGAGATGTGGAGAGCACATGAAAAAGTCAAGTGTCGAAGGAGTTCGGGGAAATGTGGGGATTGGTTGAGATACAATCTAGAAGTTGTGGATGTGGGAATTAGCGCAGAGCCAGTCAGAGATAGCTACTCCTTGAGGAGAGCTTAAGGTATCTAACCATAATTGGTGGCGGGCGTTGAAATCGCCACCAATTATAAATTGAGTGTAATTTTGGCAGAATGCGTTAAGCAAGTCGAGATCGTGTTTGATGTCAGTTTAGGATGCAGAGCACTGATTATACAAAGATATCAGAAGGATATTTTCGTTATTTTTTAGTGAGATAACTACGCAAGTCACTTCAAAAGTAATCAGACCGTGGATAATGACCTTTTGGCATTGAAAAGTAGATCTTACCAGAATGGTAGTGCCGGTTTTGGCGAGATCTTTGTCTGTTCGAAAGAGAGTGTACTTATCAAAGTAAAGCCGGTGCCTTGAGACTAATTTAGTTTCAGAGAGCAAGACGGCGTCGGGTTTGTTATTAGTGTGAAATTTTTCGAGGGAAATCCGTTTAGGATGTGATATTAGGGAACCAACGTTATACGCGATAACGTTTAATTGGTTTATTGTCCTAGACATATTTTGAAGCAGAAGTCAAGAAACATATGTTTCTTGCCGGTTTCGTCGGGGCAGGCCTCGTAGAGAGGGAGAAAATCAGAGATTTTAGACAGGATTGTGACAAAGTCACATCCGAAGAACTTTTGTGAGTCGTTTAAAAATGAGCTCGTTGTGGTTTTGGGTACACTAAATGTTTTGATATTGTTTGTGGTTTTGACACCAATTGGGTTCGCTGGCTTGTGTTTGTTTGGCTCAGGGTGAGCAACAGGGGTGGGTTTGGTTTGGGGTTTGGGTTGGGGTTTATGTTTAGGGGTATTATTGCATATGCTATTGTTGATTTTTAAGATATCGGAAAAAGACTTACCTGGAGTAAATTTCCTCGATGTTGGCAGTGGTGCTGGTTTTGCTGTTAACCTGGCGACTTCTTTTTCTTTCTTAGCTGCTACAACCTTCTTTCGGTAGGGACAACCTTCGTAGCTTGCTGGGTGTCCTTCTTGCTTGCAGAGGACGCAGTAAGGTTTGCCAACCTTGGGGTCGGTCCTCGAGCACATGCCTCGTTCGTGGGATTCGCTGCACTTCACGCAACGGTGCTGCATCTGGCAATTCACGCTGATGTGGCCAAACGCTTGGCAGTTCCGGCATTGGGTGATGATGTTTGGCTGCAGCTTCTCCCATCTCACTGCTTCACCAAGCAGGTTCCGGATTCGGCTTACGGCCACCAGGTCAGTTCCCTTTTGGAACTCTACAACAAAGGCGTTGAAGTTCGTGGTTTTGTCCCTCCTGGAACGAAATGGTGACGCTTTAACAGCTTCAAACTGTAGAGCTCTCAATTGGCTGACGATGTCTTCAGGTTGGTGGGAATGGTGTATCTTTTTTAGCAAGATAATACACTTCCTGTCCTCCTTGGAAGTGAAGGAGTGGTGTTGAATCTTTGTTTCCACTAGGTATTTCCTGACGGCTTCATTGTCTTCTCTGGTTGCTGTCTTCACTATGGTTTTCGTCTTGTTGACGTTTACTACCGTGTAGTTTATCTTCACTTGCTTCAGTTGAAAATACCGGTACATGTCTGCCGTTACCAAATTGTAGGTGGCTGCATTTTCCCGGGGTTGGTTGGTGGCTTTTCGTTTGATGTTGTTGTTGTTTCGCTGGCTGCTGGTGTTGTTTTTGGTTTGCTGGTGTCTTCCGTTTGTTGACAGCTGAAACCACAGTGAAGTCAGCGTCTTCACTACGGTTCTCGGCAGCGAGTTTTTGCCTTTTGCCGTGGTCAACTTCGGGTTCAGCTTCTTTGGCTCTCTTCTCCTTTGGCTTTCACTTTCTCTCGTTGACCCATTTGGGACGGAGAAAAAGTCTACCTGGTGGTGGTGACTTGTTTGGGTTTTTCCCTTTTAATCCGATGTACTGGATTGTGTTCGGCGTAGGTATAATATCTATGTGTGTGTCACTTGCAGATTGCACTTGACACTTTTATATTAGGGGTGAGTTTTGGTTTTTATTTTATTTGGATTTTCAATATTCTTCCGCAGTCGTCTGTTCGCTTCGACTGTTCGCACTAGAATGTGTACAATATTTGGTCGTGTGTTCATCGCTGAGTAGATAATGAGTGTGTTTCTTTATTCATTCCGGTATGTCCAGAATATTCGGAATACCAGTTTTGCGTTTCTTTATTCCACGGAACATTCCGGACAAACTATTTTGTTGTTTCTTTATTCATTCCGGAACGTTTGGAATGCATTCTTTTAATTCCATGTGAAGTGTGGAATAAAAAGAATACTGGGCGCGTTCAGTATAATTGACGTTCTTAACCTCAATTATGGCAGATTCACATTGGTGTTAATAATTAAAAAACAGCATAATACCGCGAATTAATGTACCAGAGTATAATTTTATGCATTTAATGTAAAATTTACTAAACTTTTGACTTTGAGAATACATAAATATCCGAAATAAAAACATTTATTTCTTCAATTATTTTGACATTTCACCGAACAACTGGATTGCCATTCTTTTTGTTCTAGTTTTGTTTCTTTATTCATTCCATTCTGGATATTCTGGATAAACATTTCGTCTATTCCATCCATTCTTTTCCTTATCCGGAATAAATAAAGAAACACACTCATTATGTGAAGCTCAGAGTCCGCAATTTTGATTGCATTAGCAATTAAAAATAAAAATAAAAAAAAAAGAAACGAATATGGTGCAAAGAATGGCTGAAATGGAGAAACGAATTGGGACATGTTAAATTATTCAAATCGTTGGAGGAATCATCAATTAGCGATTATACTAATTTCATGAGAATGAACAAAGAAAATTATATTGAACTATTGGAAAAAGTAACTCTAATCATAATCAAAAAGAGAACCATACCATACTACGAGAACCTATTTCTCCTCATGAGCGATTTTCATTGACACTTCGTTTTCTGGCAAGTGGACAAACATTCGAGGATCTCAAATTTTCAACGCTGATTGCTCCCCTAACAATTGGGAAAATCTTTATGGAAACCTGTGAAGCCATTATACATGTACTAAAAGATAATATTAAGGCAAGTTTATTAAATAATTTAATTTTATTTACATACTCTGAACTTATTATTTATTCTACGTCTTCAGAAAAACTATCAAGCAAATTATGGACGCTGGTATATACTTGACTTCCATTTGGAATATTGGTGTATCCAGCTGACTGAAATTGTGGGTTTGGTGTTTGTTGTACATCGGCTCGTGATTGTTCATAATACACTTGTTGCGGTAAAGAGGATGTACTTACATCGCTCCAAAAAGGAGTCGATGATCTACACACAGGAGTCGATGATCTACTGTTTTCATCTAAAACAGATTGTATTCCATGAATACTGTTTTCATTAAGACGTCTGAAATTATTTTTCTTGTAAAACTTTTTGCTCCGTTGAAAGCTGGTTATATTTTGCGCTCCATCCTTTTGCCAGTCAGCATCGTCGTTGGCGTCTTTCAAATGGTTAGAAGCCATTTTTATTAAAGCGTTTTCTTTTGATAATGTTTTTTTCTTGGGTGGTTCTGGATTACCTGGACTTTCATCAGTCTGAAAAGAAAACAATAATTTTTAATTAAATAACTGCATAATTAATTTTGTGATAATAATTATTTGATTAAATATTTTTCTAGCTCCCTATAAATGCAATGGAATGGAAGAGAGAGGCCAAACAATTTGAGGGACTTTGGAATTTTCCTCATTGCATCGGATCCATTGACGGAAAGCACATTAATATAACTAAGCCTCCTGGGTCAGGATCGTATTATTTCAATTATAAAAAGAGTGTTTCTATTATATTGATGGCACTTGTAAACGCAAGTTATGAATTTCTGATGGTTGGTGTCAATGGGAGAGCATCAGATGCTGGCGTTTTTAAGCAAACAAAGTTCTATGAAAAACTTGAAAACAAATCTTTGGGAATCCCAGATCCTGAAATTTTTTTTTTATTTTATTGCTGATGACGCCTTCCCTTTAACGGAAAATATTATGAAACCTTATAATCACAACACCTTAAAGAAAGACGAGATCATTTTTAATTACCGACTATCGCGTGCAAGGCGAATTGTTGAAAATGTATTCGGTAATTAGCATCACGCTTTAGAATTTTGTAAAAAAACAATAAATTTAAATCCGGATAAAGTTTCAACTATTGTATTGGCCTCATTTGCACAATTTTTTGAGACAAAAGAAGGAAATGCTATATTTGCATAATGGATTTGACATAGAGGACACAAATTTGGGTCAAATGAAATATGCCGATTGGCGAAACAAAAATCTTCATCTGGACAGTCTTGCGCGTCCTCAAGCACGCAATCCGAGCAATGTAGCAAAAGATATACGAAATAAATTTTGCGAATATTTTAACTCTTCTTCAGGAGCAGTGTCATGGCAAAACAAAGTGTACGATAAACTATCTAATAATTAAAACAAAGTTCTTATATCCTATGACTATATACATATGTATTAAATAAATATATAAATAAACTTACCAATTCTGTTGTTTGGCTATCATCAGAGTGGTTCTTCCTTCCAAGCAATCTTCCTGATCTTCGAGAAATCCTATCAGATCGAAATACTACAACGAGGACTGGAAAATGTCCTCTGCTCCAGCACCCGACTTTTGACTCTGCTTAATTTTTTTTCAAATCGCGGCGATAATTACTCCGAAAACTATTAATTTTCCGCGTGACTTTCTCCGGTCGGCCGCCGGATCTATTTCTTTTAATTTCGTAATCATTTTCTCGTACGCGTTGGCTTTTAAGACCCGGTTGCTATAATCGTCACTTTTGACCCGCCATAAAACCGGAAGGGTTTGGTAAAATTCCAAAAATTCAGCCCAAAACTTTTTATTTATCGCCGACATTTCTATCATACATAATATTTCTTTCTACTTGTGCGCTTTTCAAAATCAATCGCTTGACGTAGCAACATGCTTGCATCTACAAACAAGAAAATATCAAAAATTTTTGAAATCACTCATGTCGCATGCGCGACAACACTATACTATACAATCGCAGTTTACATGCGCAATCACTGTATTGCACATGCAGGCATGTGTGGTGTATGGGCCCTATTACATGTTTAAACGACGCACTCAGATGATGTTGCTTTATACTGTAATATTAATAATAGGCAAAGCTACTTCAGTTAGTTTTTTGTTATATTTTATTTCTCACCATAATTAATTTATTATATTTCTTTTTATAGTTTATTTATTTTCATAGGTTGTTTTTTTATTTATTTTATTTAGTTTTGTTAGGCTATGCTATTAATTATTTAGTCAAAGTACCTGTGTGATAATTTTTTTGATTTTCTTGTAAAATTAGATAATTTTAAAGTTTATCTGTGATTGATTGTGAATGGTATGTGGATTTAGATTTATTAATTTGTAAATTTGGGTAATGTGTAAATTTAGTTAGTTAATGTAATTGTGTGATTTTAATTTGTTAAAAATTGTAAATAATGTTACCAAGTTCCAAAAATGTGTTGTGTTGTTGATTTAGGGGCTTATTGCGAATGAAATAGAATCTTGTCGAATAGAAATGAAGTCTACTATCGTTATTTTAAAATTCTGTTCGTTAATATTTTTCTATTTGACTTAATATTTGTACTGAATATTTAAAATTTTTTTCTATTTGAAAGAAATTTCAATTCTATCAAGAATTTTGATCGACTTTTGTCGAATAGACTTTTTTCGAATAGACTCTCGCAATAAGCCCCTTAATTTAAATTTGATAAAAAAATGTATGATAAATATTACTTAGATTTTAGTATACGTATTGTAGGTTTAGTAGTGATACGGAGATGATGCGGTAGAAGCTTCGGTACTTGTTGTCATTATGTATTAGACGGTGTTCACATTGGACTCAGATTTACGATTTTTTTTGGCATAAGTCGGTCAGCTCGTGTTCAGACACACACGACCGATTCACTCTGACGTTCAGTAGTCGTTAAAATAAAACACAAATTTTTATTCGCCGGAGAATTTAACTAGAAATTTTTCAATCACAAAAATTAATATTTCGCTACAAAAATATATTTCCAATTGAAAGAACTTCGATTCTGTAGTATTTAAGTGCCAAACAAAAACTAACAAAACACATGTCACAAAAGGAAACGTCAAAAAAAATCCACAAATTTTTAAAAAATTTTAAAAATCCTGCCTCACTTGCCTGTCTCTTTCTCACCAGAGTGGGAACGAGAAAAAGTATATAGACTTTAAAAAAAAATCCCAGGAGTAAGTCCAATGTGAACACCGTCTTATACTTCTGCTGATGTTGTAGGTACGAATGTGTTGCTAAAGATGCTGTAGTTTTTTTTTTACCTCAAAAATCCTTTTGTTGATAAATGCGTTGTATCGTGTAATATTGCATATGTTGTTGCATAATGCATATGTCGCTGGTTGTTGATGCTATAAGGCCTTGTGTCGTAGTTTAAGTTAGTAGTTCTTGCGGCAAAGCTGCTGATGTCATTTAGTGATAAAGGTGGTTGAGATAAATGGTATGTTTACACAAATAAGGCATCTGCGTACGTCAGTGGTTTCTGCTAGGAGATGACTCGGACCAATTGGTCGGATGATAGTTTTCTGCAGATATTTGGAGACTCAGCCGTGGTCAGCGTTCTGCCTGCACTTCCAAGCTTAAATCTCTCTGGCCTTGTATGCTTCAATAGGCGTTTAAATGAAGTCGTTTGCTATGTGAAGAAGCGTAAAGGTAAAAATCACGTGTAATTGTCGCGTGGTATATGGACTTACCTTTTTGGGTCAGGAGATTTCGTTTTATCTTTTTTTTTTTGTTTTACTTTGTGCCAATTTGTGGAGGTACAACCATTTACCATTTATTTGGTACTTTATCGATCTCTGGAACAATTTTTCCCCTGCAGAGATTAATTTTTAAGTCCGCTTCTTTTCAATAAAAACTCGGCAACTTTCGTGGCTGTTTTTGGTTCCCGTGCTACTGTTAGTCCGATTCGACGACTGTACCTTGGATTTTTCCGAAATAAAATGCCACACGACTTTCCGACTCGACTATCCAACACCAACTGCCTACTTTTTTCTCCTCCACATTGCCTTCTATTCGTTTCCATAAGATCCACACCATCGAATACCATCATGGACGAGTTTCCGGGTTAAGTTTTTTTTTTTGTGATTTGAGGACGTAGTTTTAATCAGAAAAATCCAATTTTAATTTTGCGATATAATTTGGAATTTTTCCCATATAGGTGAATTAAGTTCATATTTTTCTGGTCAAAATCTTCCCAGAAACTTCGCTCCCCAGACATGGATACACTCCAACACAAAGCCGTTCTTTGGTGTTAGATCATCCACCCACGAATGGTTTTCGAAATGCTAGACCAACTGGAAAAAGCTTACCCAATGCTAATCAATGCTCAAACCCATAAATTCTATGTTATCCTCTACTACTTCTGTTCATCTGATTTTTTGAATTTAAATTTTACTAACGTTTGCAGAATCTTTTCCCTCTACAAATTACATATTGTTTTTACGTGAAGCAAGAGGGTGATTCCATTTTTTTGCTAGCAAGTGTAGGTGTATAAATTTTGATTTGTCAACTTGTCTTCTTTTTCAAATATCGATATGATTTTTTTAACACTTTGCAAATTTTGACGGTATCCTTATGAGGGTACCCTTAAAAATCCTTTTGTTTTAATTGAAATTAGATTGGAAGCACTCTTCTTATATTATTTTTATTATATTTTTATTATAATTAATTATATTTATTTATTAAAAATTGCTTAAATTTTTCGCAAGATAATGTTTTTAGAATTTTTAATTCTGCGAAACCACTAATATATATTATTATTTCTACCGAGGGAAAATTATTAAGTGGGATATCACTCAGACCTTTAAAAACAAGGAGTTTCTCATCACCTACCTCTTCATAATTATAAAGCCTTTAATTTTGGCTCGAGGATGCCATTAAAATATTTGTTTCGTCACATGGAGTGCAGTTTGCTTCAGCAGACGAAGACGAGCGAACTTCGCTGTGTTTCAAAGCCGTTTGTATGCCGAAGCAAACTGTGACGACGTAGGTTTGTTGTTGTTGAAACCACCCCTAGAGCGTATGCTTGAAAAAAAAAACAATTCTGAATGGTCCTGTGAAAGCTTGTAGCTTAGGACATAATCGAGAATTTTTTTCTTCTTCGACACACTTTTTATATAATTTTTTTTTTATTTTTTATGTCTATTATAAATCCCACAAAACCAGTTTTGTCTTTAGATTGAATAATTTTTTTGTTGCCAACACTTAATTTAGATAAATAATTTATCGATGTTTCAAAAAAATCAAAAACTCGTCTGTGGTTTTCTTCACATATCCAAACCCAAATTTTGATTTAGAGTTCAGGCAGTCAAAAATGTTGTTGATTATCAGCACAAATTGAAAAGCTGCCCCGAAGCACTCAAACCCAGATACCTTACTATCAAGTAAAAACGAAAGGGCATTTGCTGTGCTCTCGCTAAGGGTTTCTGCGGCTAGCTTGAAATTCATTATTATTAATTACTAATTTAAGTGCCGTTTGTTGAGTTTATTAACAAAATGAAGCCCCTATTCTCCTAGGTAAGGTACCAGCTTTTCAATATACTCCCATTCGATTGCCCGTTCATTTTCACCATATATTATTCTTTTTGTACCCCATGTACGTCTTACGAGCTTAAAGCAATAGCAAATATCGAGGAACCTTGAAATACTTCAGGCATTTTCAGAATTTTTAAAGTTCAGCTCGAAGTTCTCGAGAGTTGTTCCCAAGTGCTTCAGCGTGCTCATGTTTCCAGGGTGACCATCAAATGTAAGGGCAATACTTTGAACGTTTGATGCTCCCAGAAAATGGAGGAGTTGCCTTGTGAAGCTGTCTTTCTCAGAGGAACTAAGTCCATTGCACAGAAAGTACGCTACCGGAAGTTTCCACGCACCGTTCAAATAAACCAGAGCTTCACTGTTGGGGGGAATTTCATCCCATAGCCAATAGTGACCACAATTTTTTTTTTTTTATCGTTCCATTGAATATGTTTCCTAATTGCCATTTCGTCTATCATTAGAGTTGCCACCAACTTCCTATTCAGTTTCGAAAGCGATATACTTTTGAGCAGTAGAACGTGCAATGATTTTTTGGTATACCCTGCACCAACTTTGATTTGGCTGTACCAACCCCTCAACGTACTTTCTGCTGGTAAATTATTTCTTGAGAGTGACCTCACGTGTTAATACGTCCGTGGACTGTAAAAATGCACAGTCAACGCAAATGACCTTAATTCCACGGGGTATTTACCGGATAATTTTCCACCTTTGAGGACTTCAATCAAACTATTATCATAAGTCTGAAAAACAAGAAAATGTTATCAATTAGATTTATGTTTAAAAAAAATAATCAGATTTCGGTTGAAGGTGTAAACCAGTTTGTGAATGAGTGAATGAATGGTTCTGATGGGCTAATGTAGTTCGCATCTTTTGGATTCATGGACATATTGCCAGATAAAATCAAAAAATCAATGTATTATTCATAACACGGGGCTAGAAAAAATAGTGCATGATATGGTGAGTTATCAATAATTTAGCCATTTGCTAAAATCCAGATTGTTTTACGGCTTTTTTGAGAAAATTGAAAACTACTTAAACAATTTTTTTTTTAGAATTTTGTTTCGTCATAGTCCAGTAACCTTGTCGTCTCATAGAAGGGCGTGTTTGCGTTAAATCCGGTAGTTCTAATTTTTTGCTGAGTCGTTTATGATATTGGTCTCATTAAAAACCCAATTTTTCGAACTCGAGTGCCAAATGCATCATGGTCAAAAATCAAAATAACCGCGAAATTTTCGCGCTTTTTTCAGTTAACCCCAAAGGATTAGTTTTGCGACTATAACTTCGCTCTAAGATTTCAAAGTAATTAAATTTTCTTCAATTTGAGCTCAGAACCATCTGTGTAGATCGCACAGTTTTGAAAATACAGATGTTCAAAATTTAGCAATAATAAGTTTATAACAACAAGTAGTATAATTTTCAGTATAATAAAAAAAAGATGGTTCTTGGCACAAGATGCATAAAAATACTAGAGCGTGTAAGTTGGGTCAAAAGAAGAAAAAAATCCTCTGGAGGGGGTATTCTATATCCCCCCGTTTAATCGAGAGGGGCAATTTTTCAAAAAACTGACTTGAAGTAGAAAACGACTCATAAAAATCCAACAAAATTTTTTAGAATAAAATTCTATATCTCTTGTCAAAGCCAGGAATCCATTCTTAAATGTTCTTTTTAAATGAAGTTGTTTTAGTCAAGAGCTTTTGAACAATTCCATTTGAAACTCAAAAATTAGGAAAAAAACATAGTTTTTTGGGCTTACCTATTTTTTTAAATTTACGTTAATAAGTACCATTTTTATTTTAAATATCCAATGCTCTTATTAGTTTTGAGTCAAAAACTGAAAAGCAAACGCTTAAATGTCTTTTTGTTTTGGAAATAACCAAAAATAACCAAATTTACTTCACTAATTGCCAATAACTGAAAAAAAGCGCGCGGCTATTTTGATTTTTGACCATGATGCGTTTGGCGCTCGAGTTCGAAAACTTGGGTTTTTCATGAGGTCAATATTATAAACGACTCAGCAAAAAATCAGAACTACCGGATCTAACGCACACGCTGATGTATGAAGTTACTGGACTATCAGTAATTTAATACATTTTTTTGTGGAAATTTTAAAAACGTAAAATTAAATTACCTGTAAGATTTGTGAACCGTTTTCTGATATCATATTCTTACTTTCCAAATCCACAATTAAAGAGGTTAGGATTTGAATTTTGTTTTCTCTTCTGGCTAGTTTCGGCTTAAGTGCTCTGAATTTATTGTCCTTCTTTTTAGCTCTTTATAAAACAGACACTTCTTTTGACTGTTGTGGGAGAGGCTTGGTCAAGATCGATTTCTAGTTTTCAATTTCGAACGAAATGTGTGCAGCAAAAGCATACTATCAATGTATGTATGTATAACATATCGTTAAAGAACAAATAGAAAATTACTTTTCAAGCAGCACATTCTTAGTCGGAGTAGATATTTTATAAAGTTCTAACTCTCCGCAATTATAAAGGTTTTGCTGGCCAAACCAAGGACTCAAAGAGGAATACCCTCAATAATATATTGATACAGCTAATGCCCGACGAAGAAGTTTCAATTTGTTCACTTTTTCAGAGTACACGATTTTATAAGCTTACCTTGGTCCTTCCCGTCTATTTGGAAAAATACTTAGAATCGGGGTATGTTTAAGACGATGTTTTGTTCCCATTTTTATGAAACATCCTTTTTCAAAGTGGGTACCACAAACTGAATCATTTAAAGAATTTAAATTCGCCAAGATTATGGCCGTTTAGGGATTTTAAAGATTGGATCCAGTCCTCCCTATACTGACCTCCACGAAACAATCTGAAATATAATGTATGTTGATAATCAAATTAAAATTTCATTTTCAACACTTTTGTAATGAAAGAACTACTTGCCTGTGAAGCGATACGTGTTGGTCTAGAAGATGTGATCCGCAACCAATTACAGAGCACCTCATTTTTCGTTTGGTTTTATTTTAAGGGGTCTGATTTTGTCGCAGTTTTTTTTTTAATTTTCAATAAATTTTTTAAAATAGACAACTTTTTCAATAAATTATTGTTTTTTTTTAAATAAACGAAGTAATCTTCAAAATGAGCTGAGTGTTTTTTGCTTTTTATTAAGTACTAAAGATATATGTAGTTCTCGCAACAGAACCATATCTTTAGTTTTATAAATCGTATTGTCAAGATTAAGAACTTTTCAATAATAGCAAACTTTTCCATGTGTGCAACATGGCGTTATTTTGTTCATGTTTGTGTACCTACTCAAATAATACTACCTACCTTAAACTAAACACATATTTGGTAGGTGGCTCTCAAAACTAATTTATTTCTTTGTGTCCAAAATTAAAAATAAAAATGACCAATTGTAGCTAAAAATGACCAAAATAATTAAAGTCGGTAATATTTGTAAACACAGAAAACGATGCATCAGATTTATTTCAACATATTCTTCATATTACAAAGATAACTAATTTTTACATCAATGCGAAGTGAAATCGAAATCGAAATGAGACATCAATACATCTCGCGTCGAAAAGATTACAAACAAAAAGATATCAGCGTGGGTCACGCCTAGTCTCTTTTTTCTTCTTTAAGTCAAGATGTTGCAATTAAATTTGAAAGTAAACATTTTTGAATAAAATTTTGATTTTTTTAACTTGATTTTTGCAAAATTTCATTTAACGATTTCAGATTTAACTTTTTTCTTGTCATGGTATTATTATTGTATATTCGTGTCTGTAAACGTAATGTTGTCAAACTGGTAGCTGTCAATTGTACTGGTGTATAGTGGTGTTAGTTAAAAGAGGGGTAGATCTGCCGGAAAATCCAGATCTGATAAATTGACTTTTTTTTTCGAGAAACATCAATTTTTTTGCCCATTGGAAGACGAAAATTGTCGAAATCGGTGTTTTGACAGATATGAGAATAAATTAAAGTTCGTTTTTTCGGTTCAATTTTTAAGATATCTCTTTAAATTAAGCTATGTTGGTCGGAAAATGATTAAAAATACTGAGAAACACCAAAAAACTAATTAAATTTAAAATGTTTAAATTTGAAAACACCCCTTTTTATACATTGTCTTAAAAACATAATATTTTGAAATTTCGGTAAGCTTTTAATAAAATGCTTACACATGCTTACCTATGAGTTTTAAAATAACGTCAATTTACTACCTGTTATTACATTTTTGACTGCTAATTTGTATTATTTTTTTTTCTAAACTGGCAAAAACGATCACATAAATTTTTGTGTGAAACTATGTTTTTTTTAAATAAAATACTAATCAATTATACAGAAAATCCATGTTTTTCTAAATAAATAGCTTTCTAAGCTAGAAAGTAAAGTATTGAAATGAAATGTTCGTAAATATTTGATTAAATTCTTTCAGATTATTTATAAAAAATTTGTCCAAAAAGAGCTCGAAACCGTTAATAGTTCATAATAAATAAACATATGTAGGTATATTAACATATATTCAAAAACAAAGAATTCTTTTTGAGAAATTGTTTTTTATTTTTAAGGAAACTCATAATTTTTCGAATTACGGAATTATTAATTTATTAAGTAACTATGAACTTATGCATATAAGAATAAATTCAGTTCAATTAGCTTAATCACTCAATGCGTTCCCTTCTAATTCAAGGATAGCAAAATTATTATTTTCAATAACTTTATTTTTAATTTGTCTGTTTGGAATTATAATATGTTATAATTTTTAACTCTTGTCTATATATGTATATATATTAACTTACCTTTTGTTTAAAAATGAAACAAACCTTACCATTTGGTCAGAATTACTGTTTTTCACTTTTTAAAACGGTACTTAGTCTTTTACTAATCTGGTTCATATTACAAACAAAATGGCGAAAAAATCATCAAAATCCATCCATTAATTTAAAAGATACAGCGCGATGTCCACTTTTCTGCTTTTCATTCCACTTTGCGGCACGGGGCAGAAAAATTGAGTAAAAGCACTGCTAATGCAAATTTGTTGTCGTAAAAAGCGGAGTGGAAGAATTTAAAGGTTGTGAGGCCACTATTATAAATAAATAAATTTGGTGGCACAAACGGCTCATAAAGAACCAGGGCCTAGTAGCTTACAACTCTCAACCATTCCTGTGTGCGTGTCTGCAGGAACGGAGGGGACCTACAGTTTACTACCGAATCCGAACGGCTAAGGTGAGCGGCACTTTCCTATGACAAGAGATACTCTTGGAGGATTTGTCACTTCCTCGCAAAAGGAAGAAAAAAAACTTAAGGTGGAAGCGGCTAGTATTTAACCCCAGACCTCTGGCATGACAGTCCAACGCCCTAACCATTACGCCACGGGCTACTACAAAACACTATTAATTTTTTTTTAACTTTCAATTTTAAAAAAGCATTGTGCATCAAAAATCGAAAAGATATTTTCGAGTTCTTTGAAAAATCGAATCAATATATATTTTGAACTTAAAGGAGATGCCTCATTTTTCTATGGAGCCTGGGCCCAGGGCGTACACCTATGAGACTAGTAAGTTCACGTTTAGCCCAATCTATCTGCCAAATGTTTTTGAATTTTGCCGTGGGGATTTTGAGATAATTGGACTTGAAGTTGAGCGTCGGAAATGGGAAAAATCCGACATTTTTGCAAATAATTACGTGTACTTCAAAAAGTATAGCACGTAGGATAATGATATAGGTATCATATGAAAGATCATAAAAATATCTTTTATTTCATGTGAAAACTTTTTTCAAAATGCCTTATATTTCGAAAAGAACAACCAAAACCTGATTGAAAAACAACATTTTCGATTGACGTTCGACAGCCAATATCTCGAAAAAATCAGTGATGACCTATATTTTTTTTTGCACCACTGTAATCCTTAATTTATAGCTTTTTATTTAATATGTAATAACGCTATCATACACTAAGTATATCAAGTACATTATACACAATTCCTAAAAAAATTAACCAAACAATTTATTTCACAGGAAATGCATATTTTTATTTAATTTTTTGCAGTATCTACTTGTTTTTTTACAAAACATAAAAACAAAATACATATTAATGTTACAAATGAAAAAAAAAAAAAAAAAAAAAACTAGTCTTCGTTTATATCCATTAAAATGCCATCCAAAAACAAAGCTGATGCTATCTTAAAAAACTTGTTGCTAGGTACCAAGCTTAAACATACTTTCATAATGTTAAAAGTCGGCGACCGTTAAGCATAATTCATTGATAATTGATTATTGGCATGTAAGTAAATAATATATTGACACAAAAAATCAAATAATTCATAATTTCGCGGTCTTCAGGTGTTGTACTCCATTAGCAAAGTATTAAGAAAAATTGTAGTGCTTCAGATTTAAGAAAAAAAAGTGTTTTTAAAAGTGGAATTGAATTAAAAACTGTGAAAATGAGTAATATTAATTATTGTGTAAATTGTAGAATTCGTTTGAATAACTTTATTCAATTTCGAAGTATTCAAAATCCTGCAATGCGGTTAGTTTTAGCCTCATGGATAACACCAGATGAAGTGAGTTGCCATGTTTATTTTTAATTTATCTTTCATTAAATATCTTATTTAAATTAAAGATATCTGAGTCAGATTTGGTATGCTTAAATTGTTATCGAATTATTGAAAGGATCACTTCGACAAATTACCCTAATCCCAATCGCGAGTATGGACATTTAAGAATTTGTTTTTGCTGTGGATCTTCGTTAAGATCTCGCAGAAGCCGCAACGTACCACTTAACTGTCCTCAACGGTTTATCTACAATCAATTGTTACCCGTTAATAAGGTTAATTTTAGTTTTTTTTTTTTTTTTAATTAAACCAGGTGTTTAATAAATCATTTTTTAGCATCGTAATTTGCAGAGAGTTTGCCTACCTTGTTGGCTACGTGCGAATCGGTCTGGGCGAAGAAATCGCAGCGAAAATATTATTGAACTAGACGAAGTACCTCATCTTCCCGTCAGTGTTGGTGAACATGACAACATGACCCACTGGTAGTTCAGCAAAAAATACAAGCGTGTTGTTGCGGCTGAAAGACGGTGTATATTTTTTGGCTGTCAAGGATCTGAAAGATCTAGATTTCCAGAACTTATTCGAGAAAGGTTATTGATAGACCATAAATTGCATGTGCCGGAAAGTAGTAGGGTATGCAATTCTCATCTTTCCCTACGCAACTGGACGTCATTGGTTGATATGGACAGCAATGTTTTTGACTTTACTGGAGCGCAGATGGATGAAATGTTGTCACTATTAACTAATACTTCTATGAGGGCAATTGGTTTAAGTGATATTAGTACTATCAATCCTCATTTATGTCATTATTGGCTTGGCATGACCCCTACACAGTTTTCGGAACTGCAGAGCTATGTACCAGAGCATTACGTATTTGGCAAAAATAAGGTCTGGAGATAGTGATGGTAGACTTTCCTGTCTCTTAAACATACCTCACACGACTGTAGGACGGTACTTAACAGCTGCAAGGGAAACATTGATGGATTATTTTGTGCCATTTAACTTGGGTTTTCAGCATATTACTGTTCAGGAAGTGTCCAGAAGGAACAGACTTATTCCTAACGGACTATTTGGAAACATCAATTTAAATGAAAATGATCGTCCATCTATAGTCATTTGCGATGGAACATATGTGTACCCTCTGGTCAAGCCTTTTGTGATTACATGCTATGATGGGTATATCCTGGACGTTATAGGGCCTTATGCTGCAACTGATTCTGATGCTAACATAATGAAACATCTTTTCAGAGATGAGTATGGAACATTCAGGCAAAATTTTAGACAAAATGATGTATTTATTTTGAACAGAGGATTCAGAGACGCAATCCCACATCTCGAATCTCAAGGATATAAGGCTTACATGCCTGAATCTGTTGCTGAAGGTAACTTTCAATTAACAACAGAATTAATTGATGTACCCATAGGGATACCGTTAAAATGTGCAAGATATTGTAGAAAATTATTTCCATACTGCAAAAAGAAAACAAAATTAAAACTTAAAACACTAACTTGTAGTATTATAATTTGTAGTACTTAGGTACTTTAAGGTTAATAGATATCTATACTATTATATAAAAGAGTAACTTTTTTTGTTTGTCAGTTTGGCTGTATGTATGCACTAAACTCACAAACAAACAAAAAAACTCTTTTAAAAAATAGATATAATACAAATTTCACTTATCTGGTATGCTATAGGATACAGCAGAAAAGAAAATTTTTGTTAAATACAGAATAATAAACAAATTAAAAACTTACCACAAAAAAAAATCGTATGGAAATTTTCTAAAATCAAGCATGTAGGTATTTTCCTTGCAAAAATCTGTTTTATAAATTTTCAACTCACATTTACTTTAAGCTCAATTATTTATAAGGAGGAGTTGTTTTGCCATGGAAAATTGCCCTTTGTGGCATGTGGGGTGGGAAATCGGGTATTTGACTGGTTCCGGTGTAATCCGGTTCGTCAAATCAAATTTTTGGTGGGCTGATTTCTAGAATCGGCTCAAAAAAAAAGTTGTTTTAGGTAGGGTAATATTTTTGTTTGTTTTTTTTTTTAGGGAAAATTTTTGATGAAAATAAGTAATGGGTAGTTAAAAATCTTCATCGAAAAAAAAAAACAATTCAAACCATGTGCAGAATAATGTGCCTTGGTAGGTGGGAGCGAGATAGTGAGTAGAGTTGTTTTCACCGGCAACGAATCGTGTTGATATTTTTGTTTAATAGGAAAAGTTCAAATAAAAAAAAAAAAAACATCAACGGTAGGGATTAACTATAGTAAGAAATGAGTGGAGTAGTAGGGTATATATATGTATAAATATGAGTAAGGTAGGTATAATATTTGCAGCAGAAATAAATGTTTGCTACTGAAATTGTTTGGTTTGGTGGTGGGTGTTTGCTGGATATGGTAAATGGAAACGAACTTATAGGCAAGGGGCGTGCACAAGGAGGGGTAATGGGCATTTAATGCACCCCTAATAAAAATTATTTTTAATTTTTTTTTCTGAGTAAATTAAACAATCAAGGGCGCACGTAAATAGGATGGGGGGTGCTTATAGATCGGCTTAGTTAATTCACAACTTGAGTTCTAATTGTTGGATTTTAAGGTAAGACTGAAATTGGTTGGTTTGGCGGTGGGTGGTTGGTTTTTTAATACTTTATTTAGGTTAGGTATAAATTTTTTCATGAGGATAAGTGATGGTGGGGTGGTAAAAATATGTATACAGGTTTTTTGGCAACGAATTATTCTTCATCGTCAAAAAATAAAAAAAAAACAATTCAAACCATGTGCACTGTGCCTTGGTAGGTGGGATCGAGATAGTGAGTAGAGTTGACTGTTTTCGCGTTTCGCCGTCGACGAATCGTGGTGATATTTTTGTGTATAGGAAGGTATGGTAAAACAAAACAAAACATAAACAGTCGGTAGGTATAGGTATGAGTAGGTAGGTATAATAGGTATTTGCAGCAGAAAAAAAATGTTTGTAGGTATCTAATCTACTAAAATTGGTTGGTTTAGCGGTGGGTGGTTGGTGATGGTGAATGGAATCGAACTTATTTAGAAGCAAAGGCGTACACAAGGATGGGTAAGGGGGCGTTTGCGCCCCTTATACAAATTATTTTCAATTTTTTTTCTGAGTAATTACACAATCGAGGGCGCACGTAAATAGGATAGAGGGATGCTTATTACATGAAAATCGACTAAATTTACAACGTGAGTTCTAATTGTTGGATTTTAAGGTAAGACTGAAATTTTTGTTGGTTTGGAGGTTGGTGGTTGGTGATGGTGAATGGAAACGAACTTATTTAGTGGCAAGAGCGTGTACAATAAGGGGTAAGGGGGCACTTGAATCGCTAATATATTTGTTTTTCTAATTCTTTTTGTTGAGTAACTACATAGTCAAGGGCGTAGGTAAGCAAAGGTGATGTGGGGGTGCTTATTACGTTCAAATCACTAAAATTTACACCTTCAGTTTTAATGATCGGATTTTCAAGGTTCGAGATTTTGAATGAAGATTAAATGTAATGTGGGAACACAAGAAGACAAGAACGTGCGCAAGGAGGGATCTGGTTTCCAGAATCGGCTCAAATTTTTTTTTTTTAGGTAATACCTACCTACATATGTATTTTTATTTTAATAGGTAGGTACCTACTTTATTTAGGTAGTACAAGTGGTAAAATTTTTTTGATGTTGATAAGTGATGGGTGGGGTGGTAAAAAATGTATTCCGGTTTTTTGGCACGGAATTATTCTTCATAGACGGCAATAACCCTTGCTGGGAAAAAATGCTTCGTTTTAAGAATATGGTAGGTATATGGTAGAGAAGAAGAAAAAATTTAACATTCCATTGATAAATTATTAATTTCTTTGTCAAGTGGTTACTAACACAATTCACGGTCGTTCGTTCCTTAGGGGGTAATGGGAGGTAGGTATAACATAACATACAAATAGTCTGATTTTCAAAGTTGTCTTAAAATTACACTATAGGCAGGCAGGTAGGTACATAATTAGGTGCATTACATTTGTATTCAAAAGCAAGCCCACACAACCCACACACATAATTTTAGGAAAATAATTGTCAATGTTCATTGATACGTGTGGAGGCTTATTTTCAATGTTACCATACAAAAAAAACGTCAATGTTACCTGACAAGTAACATGGATGGTGTGTAGCGCTCTTTAAGCTGAACATTTTTCGAGTTCTGATTTTAAATCATCTTTTTGGTCGATATTTGGTTGTCATAAGGTTTTACTAAAGAAGACCCGGGCAACGCCGGGTTTTATCGGCTAGTAAGTAATATGTAGGTACATAGAATTATACGAAATATTCGTTTGACATGATGACATGATAAGCATTAGTATAATTCAGTAAAGGGAGTAATTTCAAATTCTTTATTAATTATCAAAAAAAAAAGAAGATAATTAATGCTTAACAACATAAAAGCCTTGTCAAAAGCAAGTTGACCAAAATTTTTCAATTTATAGGGCAATAAAGTGAACAAGTAAATATCTTTTTATTTTACCTAATTCTATCTAAAATAAGAACTTTTTACCGAAATTAGGATCAACCCCTCAAATTTAATAAATAATATATAATCTTTCAGCGAAAAGACAAGAGAGGAGATAAGGAATAACTTTTACAAAGACAAAATTAATCAGAGGCTAAAATTTGGCATTTATGATGTATTGGTGACAAGGGACTCTCTATATAAACTGAGAGAGTTACTCGAAGATTCGATGACCGCTAGGTCAGTTACTTACAAGTGGTCGATGGTGATATTTGTGACAAATGACACACAATGCGTAAGTTTTAACTCTTGAAAAAAAAATCTCTTGATTTGCATTAGAGAACCTACATTACCTGTGTATGTAGGTGTATGAATAAAAATGCGAACGGAGGGGAAACATTTCTGATTAGGAGAAGTTGCATGTGCAAGAAAGCTCGCCATCATCGCCACACACAACAGCAAGAATAGACTCTGCCCTCAATACCCTTCTACCTCCAACTACATACCTACAACAAAAAACACCAGAAACAATAGAAATATGAAAAACGGTTACAAAGTTCAAATACAGAGTCTTGAAATAGAACGTCTTTGAAAAGGCAGCTCGATCCTAGAACCTATAGGGAAACTTGTGAGCGTAAGACCTAGACCTAGACCTAGACCTAGACCTAGACCTATACCTAGACGAGACTGGCACAGTAAAATTTTCACGAGAAAAAGGCGAGACCGAGACGTGACTTGGTTAGGCGAGACCAAGACCGAGACTGAAATTTTTCGATTTTGACGAGACCGAGACGAGACTAATAAAAGTCTCGCCTGGTTTCGTCTCGTTGCCAGCTCTAAGTAATATCGTGGAAAACAGAGAACTGGAAGAGTGGAAGTCAGCAGGACCAGATATAAAACACAGCTTCTGGATAAATTAAATTAATTTAATAATGCAACATAATCAGAGATTAATCCCCTGGGCTTTGGCAAATCCCAGGATTAGGATACGTATTTTATATTTTTGTCAATAATAATAAAAGTTTTATACCTGTAAAATATTTAAGATTTTATAGTGCCGACCAGTTAGAACGTGTAGTATACAGAAAAGAATATGGTCTAGAGTGGAGCTCGAACACACTTTCAAATAGGGAGAAAAGCATTAAATTCACTTTTCCATGGCTACACCTTAGCAAATAAAAACACAATCATTTCATATCATTAAAATGGTATAGATATATATTTTTTTGTTTACCTCTTTTTTTAACATTAACAGCTTACAAAATATTTAAACTGAGACTCAAATTAAACAAAAGTATTTTCTGCATTATTCTTCTTCAATTTAAACAATCTTATATAATATACATATTGATTTTATTTAAAATTAAAGTTTTAACCCTATTTTGAGATTATAATTTTCGTTTCGAAGGGTGGGATACAACTTTTTTTTGTATTAGATATTATAATCATTCATCTTTTTTTCTACAAAATCAGGAAGACAACTTAAGCAATTTTTACATTATCTAAAATACAATCAGACGCAATAATTTATTATAGTATAGTGTTAGTTGTTCTGTTCTGTTTTTTTTTTTTTTTTTTTTTGTACAAAGGCAAATTTTCGAAAAAGGCTTCTCCTTCAATCAATTCAATGAACTGTGGGAAGGGTATGGTTGAAAAAACTACGAGAATATTTGAAAGCAAAGTAGTACTAAGGCAAAGTGAAAAGAAATAAAAACTGCACGGTAAGACCCACAATTTATATATATATTTTTTAGTAATTAAATTATATACATAAGATTACAAATTTAAAATTTACAAACTAATTTTTAATGGTTAAAGTAAAAAATCATTTTTTATTTCATTTTTGTATTCTTATTATTAATTGTTATATGTTTTTATTAATTGTAACAAATCCATTTTTGGCATTTAAAATATTTAAATTTCTCTCGCAAGCACCTACACGTATGCAATAGAAAAAAAATATTATATGTTTTAGGCGCCGAAATGTGGGAAGTTAAATCTTTTTTTATTTACATCTTCTGTATATATATAATATATTTAGTATATGAGTCTTATTTCTATGCAGTATATGTAAGTAACACATTTATATATGAGTTTTTTTAGTAACAAACTT
The DNA here is from genome assembly GCA_947049315.1 of Epistrophella euchroma. Classification (NCBI taxonomy): domain Eukaryota; kingdom Metazoa; phylum Arthropoda; class Insecta; order Diptera; family Syrphidae; genus Epistrophella; species Epistrophella euchroma. The sequence goes on along the minus strand of OX346245.1, from coordinate 54,192,054 downwards.
TACTGTAGTAGATATATAATAATGTTGGTTCTATTTTTTTTTCTTTTATAGAGAATGTTAGCTTTAAAAAAATTGCTCAAAATTTTTTTGCTTTCTTTCTTTCTTTTTATTTATTAAGATTTACGAGTTGAGATGATGGTACAAAACCTTGCGAGTTCAGCAGTGGCAGCCAGAGTTGAATATTAAATGCTCTTATGGCCACCTAAAATTAATACCAATAGTACACAGTAGTCCCAGAATAGAGTTTGCATAGCCTTGAGAGTCCCACTGAACCGGGTATGGGCACTTATGTGTTGTGTCCAAGTTTTAAAATAAACAGCGTCCCCAAAGGATGATGGGGAATTAGATTTGGAACGATTGTTCAGCTTTGTTTTCGATGATGGGAAATGAAATGTCCTTTTGTTATTGCTGGTTATTATGTTGTTGTTATTTGTATGATGAAATATTATTGAAGATGTGGTGTGCATAGCTTGGCGATTATTATTAGAAGTGCTGAAAGTTCGACTTTTTGTTGTGTTATTAACTAAAAGTCAGACTTGCGCTAGCTGTTAACTTTCTCGGTTTGGTAGTTTTGAATGGAAGTTTCGTGGCCATGGTAGAGGCCATTCATATTGACGTGGAACAGGTCCTCGGACGTTTTTCTCAAAATATTTAAAATATGTGTACCACCATTCGCGACCAATGTAATTATTTGCCCCAGGCTAAAATAAAAAGATGCCAAAAAGTTAGTCACCTTATGCACGAGTACTAAGCAAGCGCACTGCTACAAACCTTAAGTAGAAAATTGTTATTTGCCAGCGTATGGTAAGTCCACCAGAGTCTCGTCGTTACATAATATGCAATTAGAATATCAATTGTATAATGACCATGTGCCAACAGAACGAATAAAACCCCAATAAAGGCCGAAATCCAAGCAATCCAATGTAATACGAAAAATCTTCTCGGAGAGTCTGAAAATAAAGTTAAAAAAAAAAGCTTTGTATAAATACTTAATATCAATTTAATTGAATTTAACCACCATCACGCACCACCTGCCGTTCGTGAAATTTATTTATTAAGCGCCCGCGACCACTTCTAGGCCGCAGACGATAAGAATTTATAAATATATTATTTATTTTTTCAATTCAGGCACAATATTTTGCTATACTTACACTCTGTAATGATTAGGTACCCAAGCACTAGCATTACTGTATGCCCGCTATAGATGTAATCTCCACAATACGTGTGCTTTCCATTAATTGACAATCCAAAGCCAGACATAAGTTGGAACGCTCTACTTATGATCTCCATTGGTGTGGCTGTAGTATTTAATTTTGGACTACAGATGTATGTTTTACTGGAAACTGGTAGCACTGTTACGTACATGGTGATCGAACGCATGAAATAAAGGACGGCCAGGATGAGAAATATTCGCCGCATAATAATGAATCTGAAAGTTATAAGATCGGAATTAAGATCAATATATTTTAAATAAATGTGGTGCTACTTTCTATATGACCTACGGACATTTTACAAAAGTGATTTGAAGGGGTAGCGAGTGAAATAACTAGAGAGATTGGCAATTTAGTACCTTTAGACTTCTTTGTCCTTGCCAATAAAATGCAAACAATTGATTATTCATGCCTTCAAAGCAATGAAATCGATGGCTTTAAATTTATGAACTACGGTTAACGTATTTTTAAAACTGACCATTAGATAATCAAACAAATAAATAAATGTAGTAGACGCAAAAGAATATCTCTTCAAATGAAGTCTAAATTATATTTAGAAAAAAGCAATGAAATATATGCCCTTGTTTATTTAATATCTATTGTAAGTACCGTAACTAATAATAATAATATTTCTCATCATAGCTCATACGTCAAACAAAGACCTTTCATGGGTAGGTATATAGTACATTATAACCTCTTTACTTAATAAATTAACGAGAACGACATCCAAATAGAGAAGTTGTCATTCTTTCAAGTACAAATAGGTATCTTTACCAAAAACATAATTTTACGTTCGTTGATCTTTAGTATCAGAGTGATTTTTTCTTTTTCTATTCTGTGCAACCATTAATTAATTACAACTCAACAAGGTCATTGTTCTTTGGGGTAGAAATTGAAAGAAATGACATTATTGTCAAATGAAACACAAGATAGATAGCGCACAGGATATGAATGACCGCGATTTAGGGCGACGAAAACTCTTTTGTAGTTATCTGTTGCAAAATATAGCAACCAATTTATTTTAATGGATTGTGCAACTTGATTAGTAATCAATGTTCAAGAATTTAATACAAATAGGTTAAATACTTTAATATTGTTTTTCTTTAACATAATTAAACTTAAATTTTTAAGTAAAGAAGCAGTTGTATGCAGACTAAACTTTGCCTTTTTTAGTCTTCTGAATAAGAACAAAATTTAGCGTCTTTACCAATCGCTTCTTCACGATTTGTGCTTTTAGTCGGCAAAGAAAATTCTCACCTTGCCTGCCTCTGCTGACAAAAAGCTAGAGCGTGTAGGTTGGTTTGAGAAAAGAAAAAAAAACGCCCCTCTCTCCCGTTTAGCCGAGAGGTGCAATTTTCTAAAAAAATTGACTAAAAACAGAAAAAATTATTTAAAAACAACGGTAACTCTTACAATGCCATGATATATTTTTGAATAAATCTGTTTAAGGGAACAGTTTTTGAAATATAAATTTTCAGACTCAAAATTGAAAAAAAGAAAAAAAAATATTAAACTGATTTTTTTTCATAATTTTACGTATTTAAGCACTAATTTTGTTGTCAAAATTCAAATCTCTAAGTTCTTAGTTAAAAACAGAAAACACACTACCCGTGTTTTTTTTGAAAAGCCCAAAGAGAGTAATTGGATGAAAAAAAGAGAAATCGGTTTTTCACGCGGAGAAAAGCTGTGTTGCCGGCATAACTTACATACTTGTCAGTAATCCCCGATGTCATTTTTTAACCAAATCCCTTCTGGCTTGCAAAAAAACACACCTATTGTCAAAGCACTGTTAACGTTCACCGAGTCAATTCATTACCATAAAACTATCTTAGGAATTAACATTAGGGCTGGCAACGAGACCGAGACTAGTCTCTCTCAAAGTCTGATCCAACTCGATTTTTTGATGCTGCATATAAAAGATATAAAGGTATATTTAGAACAATTACGTGCATCCTAGTCGTATAGTTTTTTATTTTAGAAACCATCGTTAACTATTGCATGCATTTGGCCCTGTTTAGATAATGGGAAGCATGATTACTGACTGGCAAGTTTCATCGTATTTACATTAAAAGCTTTGATTCTCCTCAAAATACATTGAAAGAAAAAACAACAATTTTACAATTTCACTGTTTGAAGCAACAACAAAAGAAAAAACAGACTCACGAGTCTGTTTTATACATTTTCTTCGTGCTTAACATCGTACTCTATCTTTTCATTCTAAACAGGCGTCTTATCTTACATCTTATTACCACCAAAAAACACGAAAGAAAGCAAGGCTAAGGATGAGACCAAGACCGAGACGAGAATGGCACATTAAAATTTTCACGAGAAAAAGGCGAGACCGAGATCGAGACGAGACTTGGTTAGGCCAGATCAAGACCGAGACCGAGACGAGACTGAAATTTTTCGTTGCCAGCCCTAATTAAAATATTTTGAAATTTTATTAATTGCTCTGGAAAAAGCCAATTTTTGTACTTTTTCTGACGATTTGAGGAAATGGTGTTTTCTATTGTTCAATCTGTTTTTAATTTTAAATTATGCATACAAATATAAAAGCATTTTGCCTTCTTTCAGAAGTATAATAATTGTAATTTTTAGGGCCTTCCGAAATCTTTGGGATGACCCATATCAAAACCGCCATAAATACCAGTACAGACTCTACCGAATATTTTACATTAGTGTTTTTTTTTTGCAAATTATAATAAATTTTCATAATTTGATGTCAAAACTTAAAACCTATAGACGAGAAACTCTGGGTTTGGGAAACATGGTGAAAATATTAAGTTACCAAACATACATACTATGTCATCTAATAAGATGCTAAACGCTAAGTTTGTGCCCCAAAAAACTTGGCTGTGTCAGCGCTGAAAGCGCGTTGCCACATTTATTGATAATTAGTTACGCAAAAAAATTTAATCTCTGTTTAGGTTTGCAAAAAATGGGTGTCCTGCTGAGTTGACGTCGACTCAATTTAGCAGGTCAACTTTCAGGGTTGGGGTCAGAAACTCGAAATCTAAAATCCCGAAAACCCAAAATTCTGAAAATCCAAAATCCAAATTTTGCCCAAATTTTTCATTTGATATAGTTTTTCAGCATTTCGATGTCGAAAAAATTATGAAAGAGACATTACATACATAAACCGAAAAAATCTTCTCGGAACTTAAACGATGCTGTACCTAAAAGAAATTTCTTATAGGTAATATTCATTTAAGTAAAGTATGGATAAATAATTTGTTCACACTTTTTGACTGTTACTGGCCATTATTTATTTTCACTAAAGACTGTTACAGATAATTGTATAAAATTAAAACAGTGCGTATCAGAGTGAAAACACCAATTTATACCCCTCTCGTTTCCTCGAGTTTGGTTAGTTTTGACATATTTGTTTTCTTTTTTTTGATTTTTTTTATGTCTAAATTATTTTGTTTCTGTTCAATAAAAATTTCACCAGGACAATATGTGTTATATTATTAAAAATTTGAAGAATATATATTTTTCAAGTTTAAGTACGGGATTTTGGCCTTTCGGGATACCTATTATATTTTCGGGACTTTGGGTTTTCAGGATTTTGAATTTTCGTGATTTTGAGTTTTTTGGATTTTTGGTTTTTTGGATTTCGGGATTCTGACCGACTCCCTTTGATATTTTCACTTAGATTAAGTGTTTTTATTCAAAGGGTTCGTCCCACAACAATTTAAGTTCACGTCACGAACTATGGTTATTCACCACTATAAATATGGATAATCTATTCATGAAATTGCAAAAGGTTTTATATTGGTTTGAGTGCCTTTCATAAGAAGTATATCGTTTTGCACTTTGTGCATACAAATCATGTTAGAGTTAAACGAAAAAACGCACTAAAAACAATTTTCAACTCGTCTGATGAATTATACAATTGTTCAAATAACTGTAATCTAAAGTCGTTTGTGCTTCACAGCCATGATTTAAGGGAAGAATTGCTCGTGTAAAGCCCCTTATAAAAAAGAAAAATTAAAAAAAAAATGGACTTGAGCATATTTCCAAGAACATCGACTTTTGGAATAGTATTTTTGTTTTTAGCGGAGGAATCCAATTTCAATATTTTAAGACCTGATAAGACGTCCTTAATCTGGCGGAACCCAAATACCAGAGCTTAACACAGAGAACGTAAAAGGAAATGTGAAGCATGGCGGAGGAAGCAAAAAAGCGTTATGGTATGGGCATATAATGTTGGCAGCCGGGGTGGTAGTTTATGAGGGAAGATGGACAAAACTATGTAGTTCAATTACTTTCCAGTACTTTAAGTACTTTAAATACTGGAAAGTGGAGTGTTTATACAAATTTTCAGTTCTACCAGGTCAATTTTCCAAAGCGAGTTGCCCAAAGGCACTGATCTCTATAATACACTGGATAGTGGATTCCCTACAAAGTATAACAGTTTTTCTACTTCCAATTGAAGATGACAAGTACGAAGGCAACTCAACACTTTAGGTATGTTCAGTAAGGCAACTCAACACTTTAGGTATGTTCAGTGAGGCTGAGAAGGCCAGTTCAAATGCAATTTTGTAAAAAAATTTGCATTTCATTATGTTATACAGTTATACCGTTACACAAAAAAATAGGCAACTAACATTATAACAATTCTCAAATGGCTTCAACTTTCTTGTATGGATGCGCTATCCAGTGTATTATAGAGATCAGTGCCCAAAGGTAGTTGCCCTTACTTGATGACACCTCCGGCCGGCGCGCGCAGTCACCGAATTTGCATATGTAACAGAAAATGTGTCGGCTTTGGTTAGACAACAATATTCGAAAACACAAAATCTTCAACAAAAATGGCCTGAAAAAGGCATAGGTATCTAGAACAGTGTTTCCCAAACTTTTTACATTGCCGTACCCCTTTTAAAATTTTGGTAGCCCGGAGTACCCCCGTTATAGAAAGATATTTATTCTTTACTTTTGTAGTTCAAAAACGAAATTAAAAATTAGTATTCTTAGGGAGCATACCTGTTATCGGTTAAAACTGAATTTTTGAGTCGTTACCCCGTCGTGTACATGTACGGTACGTGTACCTATAGTTACTTATTTTTATCTCGAAGGCCCAGGTAAAAGGCATAGAAGTATAAAGATAAAAAAGCTGGGCGCCCTAGATAGGAATATGGTTACCCAAAAGCTTTTTAACAAGTCCGCTATCTGCAAGACGCTTTCACAGGATGCAAAAATCCATTTTTACTATTAATTGTGATGATACAAATCATATGAGATATGAAACCTAATTAAAAAAAATTTAAAATATTTTTCTATTTTTTTTTGTTTTTTTTTTTAATCAAAAATGTAACTTCACAAAAACAAAGGACACTTTGGGAAACACCGATCTAGAAGAATGACAGAAAATTATTAATCAAAAAGAAGCTCGCTTATATCATACCAAAACGACTCCAAGCTCTTCAACAGGCCAAAGTATACCATACAAAATATTGAAAATGTCACGAAAACACAATAACTTTAAGTTATTTCGAAGAAATTCTAGTTCTAGTTTGCAAATTATTGCAACTTAAATTTAAAAAAGACACTATACATATCAGATAAGGTACTGTGAGTCGCTTCAGATAAGAATTTAGACCTTTTTCTTTGTTTACTATAATTTACCCTACCGGAAAATTGATTTCGTTGACATTATTATGTATATAAAGGTTTGAAGAAGTAAGGCAAAAATATTGTCTGATAATTTTTTTTTAACTTATATGTGGTACATGTATGTTCACTATAGAAATATTTTATATTTTTATTTTTAGACAAAGTAATCAAAATCCCAAACCGAATATTGTTGGTCAAAAAACTTTAGCACTCCCACCAACTTAAGATTTAAAAAAAGTTATATAAATAAATCAATATCGAATGAGTATAATATTCTTATCACAAGATTACTCTATGCGCCTATGCCTCTCTTGGTTCTCGAAAATAAACAGTTAAAAACTGTTATTATCTTCTATCGCTTTTAGATTTAAAACCACTTCAGTTTTTCTATTCTTTAAATTGAAGATAAAAGTTTGTAGTGCTCACCTGTGTTTATGCAACAATGTCAGCAAAATACATGTGTTTACCGTCACCATGATTAGAATTTCACTAACATACAATGCCCAATCTTGTGCTTCAACATTATCTAAGAATACATCTGGCAATGGCCCATAAATATTCCGATCAGGTAACCTTTCATGGACCAGCGATAACGAAACTGTTGCCAAAATAAAATTAACTAATAGTATCACAAATGCTAGAAAAGAAAAAAGCAAAAATAAGAAAATATTGTTAAACATGGAAAAATAATGAATACATATGTTTTTAAGAAAAACAAAAAATATATATATTTTATACACCTACATACCAATTAATGTTTTCCATTTTTCTTTAGGAAATTTTGGTTCTTCACGCAAAGGCACTGGAACATCTAGTTTTAGTATTACAGCTTCTCCATTACTTGAGCCATTGGAATTCTGGTATGGCAGGCTGTAATTCTCTTCAGGTACTTCCTGCAAACAAAATAACATTTTTCAGTAAACTAAATTATTAAAAATCAAGTCCCTAACCAGAAAATTTTGAAAATTCCAATTTAATTAAGTCTAAACTTTCTACAGTGCTAATTGATTTCAGAATAGTATATAGAATGGATTTTGTGTTCATAACACCATTCGTGTTAAAACGCCTTCTTAAACAAAAAAAAAAAACCCTGCGGGTCTACTCTAAATTTCCAGCTTTTATAATTAAGAATTTTAATCTCGTTAGATTTTTTACATTTGATTTCTGTAAAACATAATCGATGCAAACTAAACTGAACCCTTGACAAAACAAAATATTGGGTATTCACAGTCCAAATTAATCAACTAAAAATTCCAAACACGAATTTTGGTTATTTTTGAATATCTGAAAGTTTAAGTAGTACATATTGATCAACATAATCATCAGCTTTTTACAGGCGGGATCCGATCCTGGTAAATGTTGATACAATTATATGGATTCTAAAGTAAATATTTATTTCTGTCTTTTCCTTCCCTGGCTACGGTCTTATTCAGATTCATAAATCATTTTTATTACAATTTTTATCGATTTTTCTTTTTTTTTTGCATGCTTTTTTTTGAAACGTTAATTAAAAATAAAAGATAGCAGCACCGTAATCAATAAAACAACATCACAATCATGCCTTCTAATTATAGCTATACTTATATCATCCACCTTTTGCAATTGTTTTTTTTTTTTTAATTATTATTGATAGGTCAAGCCTTGAGGGGCAGTGTCAATTAGAGGTTATACAAAATACGTATAGGGGCCAATGTACAAGTTTATTTACAGCATTTATTAGGTACAACATTGTTCTTTACTATTCTATGCTGGCCCTCATGACTTTAGATGGATATTTAATTTTTCTTTGTGTTTTCGGGCTTCTCTTAATTATTTTTTAATTGCCATAATTATATGTGTTTCCTGTTGAAAAAATCAACACAATAACCAATAAATAGAAAACAATGGTAGTAGTTGCATGAAAAACTCGTGAAGGGTTAAAGCTTTCTTCTTCTGTGATCTACAATATGTATAGCTGTAAAATATGACTCGAGCAACTTTTTCACTTATCCCAGAAAAGTAGTTAGCACTGAAGTGGACCAGCTCTTTGATGCTACATATAAGTATCTACAAGAGCCGACAACAAAATTTTGGATTGAATTTTTTTTATTTATAGAGAGTTATTGGTTGAGAGTTGTAAGTCACTAGGCCCTGGTTCTTCATGAGCCGTTGTGCCACCAAATTTATTTTTTTTTATAGAAATATAAATGCGTCTTGATATCGTAAAAAAAGTCTGAAAATCTTTTTCCATCTTTTTGTGAGTTAAAAAAAAAAATCTATTTTTGTCTTTAATTATAACGATTCAATTAATAGAACTAAAGATACATATATACCTACATATGTATGAGCTTTTTAAGAAAATCCTATAGTTTTTTTTTTAAGATTTTATGAACGCAAATAATCAACAAAAAATCCAAAAAAAAAGATAACATAAGTTTTATTGATAGGAGATCAAGACCTGAATATTATAAGCTTTTTATGCAATCCCTATCGGCATTTTTTTAGGATGATAAGGTTCGCTTAAAATGCTGATAACTTAAGTTTTATTGATTAAATTGTCCAGATTAAACTTCACTAAACCGTGGGAAAAACAAAGCATCATTTCTTATTTTAATATAAAAACGGTATTTTTTACCCCACACGAGGCAGAAATTAAATTAAAGTATTTCTACAGTTTCTCTGTACAAATAGGATTTTAATTATTACTATCTACTACCTATGTTAGTTAAGAGACCAACTGTATAGAAGATTTCTTTGTGTGGTCTTGCTATGATTATTGTCAAAAATATCATAAGCATTTGCTTTCGTCAACATTCTTGTGATGGGCTCATTTCTACCATAATTAGTTCTATGAGGAGCTAGATGGAATTGGGGTTCTGAGTTGACATTCAATTCAAGCTCATTGCTTCAAGGAGGACAGAAGAATCAGTTACACCTAATAAGATTTTATAAACAAAAATAATATCAGCTACTTCGCGACGTTTTTCGACTGCCTACAAGTCAATGAGCTGCAACCGATCTTGATACGGGGGCAACTTGTTATTATCAACCCATGGAAGTCCCCTTAGAGCATTTCGGAGAAATCTACGCTATATTGCTTCGATTCTTTTAATGTGAATAAAGCGATACGGGGACCAAACTTGGCTAGCATATTCGAATAAAGGACGAACAAAGAGATTTTGTAACGTAAGGATCTAAAAACTCCTTAGACCAACGCTTGACAAAACCAAGAGCAGAGTTAGCTCTAGCTATTATGTCTTCATAATGGGATCTAAAGTTGAGCTCACTATCACATATAAGATGGTGCTCGAGATAGTCGAATGTGTTCATGATTATTCTACTACCTGTCATATTAAATGCCTTTTTTTCTGAATACTACCCAAACGACTCAAGTTGGTTAAAGAAAACTTAAACAATTTCCCATCGTTTTTGGCGATATCGAATACGGGGTAAGTGGTGGTTTATGACTGTTATGCAAATACAGATAACTCAACAATTTCCTAAATAACGCTCATGGCGTTGGCTTTGTTTTACCGAAAAGATATTGCTTTGAGTTTTTGAAACACGTCTAGACCATATTTTCCGGATTATCTTACAGATAAATCTACAGAAATGCAGTTTTGCCTATTTATTTATTTACCAAGAGATAGGGGGTGGAATTGGGATACCCTTCCAAAGAACTAAGCAAGTTATTAGTTGAGCGAAGCATGCGATGATAGTTTATTTTGAAGTGCGATGATAATTTATTTGGAAGAGAGGGATCTTATTGGAATTAATTTGGAGACATATCATTTGGATGCGGTGACCAGGCTTGGATGGCATATTCAAGGAGGGGCCTAACAAAGATTATATACAGGGATTTAGTCACATAAAGATTAGAGAACTCTTTGGACCAACATTAAAAAAACCCAAGAGCAGAGTTATCTGTCTTGATAGAGGAATCTGAATGCCGGCGGGAGTTTAGTTTACCGGGAGGCCGTCCATAGCAGACGTTTGATTTACTTATTCCGAACTTACGAAAAGATGATTATTCCTTTCACTGACAATTGCATTATGGAACCGAAAAGCTTCTTTTATTCTGTTTATGAAATTACCCTCAGTGATTATGCATAGATATAATAATTATTTCTGATTCTATCCTAAGGAAAAACCCGATTGCCATGGGTAACTGAAAGACGTGTTCCTATATATATTTGGTTTTAATTTTGCTGACAACTTCTGTTTGACAGGCACGCTGTCAATTATAAAACCACCCGCATGACCTTTATAATCAAATTAGGTTTTAAATGACTAAGATTGTTAAAATCGGCGCATGATTCTTTGTTTAAATCTATTTATTTTTCTTCAACACTAAAATGGATACGAATTGATTTGGCAATTTTGAATTATGTACATCTTTGAATTATGTATCATCATAGAACGTCCGTCAGCCATTCATCTTTTGTCATTTAAAAAAAAAAAAAACAAACAAAAGTCAATTAACATTATATTCCATAGCGATGCGTGTTCCACTGCAGTCTCATATATTTGCAAATGAAAGTGCTTTTCCATACAAAATATGTTCATACATTATACATAAGTCTATATACAAAAGTACATTCGCTCAAAAACTAGGGCAATGATTCTTAAGTAGCGCAGTGCTTTAATACCTTTTAACAGTTCTCTCACTTATTCAACTGAAAATAAACCACCATAATACACCCCGTTTTGGGTGGCTAGTATAAATATACCTTCTTTATTATGGACAGCATACTTTTTCCAATCTGAAAACACCCCACCCCCCACTCGTATTTAACTAAAAACTACTCCAAGTGAAATATGAAACTTCCTACACAATTTAGGACACCCAGGAAGTGTTCATTATAGAAACCGCATAACATGGCGTTGAAAGAAGACTTTCATCTTGTTTATTGTCTATGTAAAGAATCGAAGTTGAACTTTCGAAGTGACTTACTGCCGCTGCTGACATCCTTCAAAGTGTGCACAAGACACAAGTATATTGGTACCAGCATTCTTCTTACTGACGTTGTAAGTTTTTAATTAGTCTTATGCGATCATCTATTCAAACTACAAGTATTGGTATCTCTAAATCAATAATACTTATTTTTCATGAAAAGATTAGTAAACTGTCAACAGTAGGGCCTGACCTGTGGCCCATTTGCCAATTTTAAGTTGCTTCAAGTTGCTAGCAACACGACCTGCAAGACAGCCTTTTTCGAAAAGGTAATTTTACCTGAAAAAAATCGATTTTGATTAAATTTTTTGATTGTACCTACTAATGCTGGTATATGGTCTGCCTTTTGGAGAAAAAAAAAGTGGGGATAAAAAGGAAAACGGGTTGATGAATGTTTTTTGAAATTATGTTTCTTTTTTTTTTTTTTTAACGACACAAACATATATATGCCAGTAAGACCTAGGGTCTTATAAAATAGGCAATGTTAGAAGGAATAGAAGGATAGGATACATTTTTGTTTGCGCAGTGGATTGAGATATAAGGTTTTGATTATCTCATTAAGTCCCAGGGGTGGCATTCAGTTGAGAGGGAATATAGAAAAGAATGCTGCCTAGACTGGGGCACGAACCCACACATACAGGTTAGCAGTCAAGCACTACTTCCACTGCGCTGGGGCCACCCCGGTGTATATTATTAATTTATTAAAAATGGCACACCAATTTTTTTTTCTAAAAAATTTCAAGACATTTTATATAAAATATTATTTTTTAAGAAAACCGCTCCAAGATTTTTAAAATTTGTTCTGCACAGTCATATTTTTTTAAGAATTCAGATGACCATGGCGTTCTTCATTATGAGATTAAAATATTTTAATAATTGTTTTATCGATTAATGTTTTTCATGCTTTTTATTCAATCAATCTTTAAAATTCAAAGAAACTTTTACTTCAAGAGAAATTTCGTGCGATCCATGTCGTGCATTTTATTTCCAAATTCCAATGTATCCAGAATTCATAGCGATAGTTTTTCTCTTTGGCAAAGAGCTTGTTTAAATTATCACTGGTGGACAAGGTTTTTGTTACAGAAACCAAAATATACTATTCCAAAGGCTTTTGGTGTGCTGAATTCGAATCTGAAGTCAGAAATATTCTGTCACATCACTTTTTGAGATATTCCCGTTTGAAAATAAAATAAAATCGGTTTTTCGCTGTTTTCGAGGTTTCGTTTAACCGGGAGGTAATTTGTTTCAACATTATATGTAAAAGTTCCTGAGAGCACTAGTTTTTTTTTTTTAATTCTGTTTAAATATCTTCGATATCTCTTCCCTTCTCCGAAAAATTCTGATTTACTGCCCGAAAAGAATGGTGACGAATACGGAACCGGAGCCGGAGCTGGAAAAGATGTCAAAATATTGAATACACATAAGTTCAATGTTGCGAACACAGGAACGCAGCCGCAGACGGAAGAGTTCACCAACTTTTAACTTTTTACTTGCGGCCTTTTTGACATTTCAAATTGTATGAAGAATGAAGAAAACGCCGACTTGTTGGGTCGGAAAAAAATATTGTTGTTATTTGTATCGCGAAAAAAATTATTAATTAAAGGAAAAGTATTGTATGTGAATTCTGAGGTTGTTCACAAGAATATTGTTTTATTTTTCTTCAAAATGCTTTCAAAGCTGTACATGCTGCATTGTTAGCACGTTAAAAAAATAACGTACGACACTTTTTGACAGCTCTTCCAGTTCCATCTGCGGCTCCAGTTCCAGAATTCTATTCTGTTCAGGCAGTTGTAAGCATTCATCCCATAAAAATTTGAACAGTTGATAGAGGAAGATCACGCTATAGAACGACCTACCCTCATCGAATTACCAGATATTTAGGTAGTGTCTAGCCAAACTTTTTGGCTAGCTAACGCAATGCAGAAAATACCATGAAAAAGGAAATTTTATTTAAAATTTTTCAAATAAATGGTTTCTTAAAAATCGGAATTTTAGCAGTGTGAATTAGGGTAAACAAAGATACAAGTCTAGAATCTATTTTCTGAACGAAAAACGATAGAGAGTTGGTTCCTTTTGTAATCGATAGATCCTTTCAATATAAAAAAGTCATGGATATATACAACAAATGTGACAAAACTACAACTCGAGATATGAACGTTTAGAAGGAAAATTGTTAAAAATATACGGATACAAAAATTACCATAAATCAGAGTGATGTTTTTTGGAAATAAACTTTATATTTTTAAATGACAGACAAGAATAAAATTGACCCGTATTTGCAAAATTTGTATACATTTTTTTTCATCAATTTTTTGGTGGTTTATAATTTTGTCCATATTACCCGCATTGCTATTTTCATTAAAAATATTATCAGCTTAAAGATACAATTATTACAAATACGATCATACTATACTTTTTCCAAAATATAGTACCATCACCGGAAGAGCTGTGACAGATAATTGTAATAAACCCGAAAATTATCTTTAAAGCGTGGCAACCCTATGCCTTGCCTTGACTACGCTTTCGCAAAATGTTTGGTTAGACACTACCTAAGAAACTGTATACTAATTATCTGGTACCTCGATGAGGGTAGGTCGTTCTATGGCGTGATCTTCCTCTATCGACTTTTCAAATTTTATAGGATAAAGAAAATCGTTTGAAGAAAATCGCTTCAGTGGTTTAGGCTGTAGGCCGAGGTACAGACAGACATACACACAGACAGGCAGACGGAATTGTGGGACCCACTCTTTTCGTGTTCTCTATCATCGTAATGTCAAGTTTAATTATTATCTAGAGTTCGATTGTTTGCACGAATCCATAACTTGCCCTATAGTACCTATATCGCAAGTAAAAATAATTTAATTTTGTCGATCAGTGAATTATCGCTTCATGTTTCTATTGAGTGGACATTCTGTTTATTTGACGACAAATTCATGGCAAATAATACAATTTCAGTGGTAATAGATTATTTGACGGACACGGGACATAATATCTTTCTTCAATCATAACTGAACAGTATATGTTGATTTGTTGAATATTGATCGCTACTTCACCTGCTGCTCATCGATTTCGAAAAATGCTATTGACAGTGTTAAAAAGGAAATTTGTTGTGCTTAAAACAAAGTCTATTTAAATTTTTGCAAACAAATCTCGGTGATGATAAAAATAAATATACGAGTTTATACAAACAAAAATCAATAATAATTTTTTGGCAAATTTTATTTGAATCAATATTATCATCTATCAAAAATATGATAATAAACAGAATTAATCTTTATCGCATGTGTACCTACCTACTTATACCTAATCGTAATCCAGCTGTGTTGATGTTAATTCGTTATCATTTTATAACATTGCACTCTCTGAGTCATTACAGTCAATCGATGCTTATTTGCCTTATTCTTTCTTACAAAACACCATTTAACTGTTTGCTTCTGACAATTATTTAGACTTTGACATAGCATGTGACAATAATTTAAAAGATAAATGAAATTTTCTTTATATTGCCCTATCATGTGCAATAGAATGTTGTTACCTAAATGATTAAATAAAATCAATACACATGACTAATCTGATTCTTATCAGTTATTGTTGTATATTCGGTCAGACGTCAAGGCTTGAAGGCACTTGAACTAGATGTGATGTTTACAAGGTTATCGGTATAAGAGATTGAATCAATGAATAGAAAATAATCAGATGATTCGATTCAAATTTCCTAGTGCGGCTTTTTTTGATATGTGTAGGTAGTAGGGTGGCGCTTATTTTGGCAATTTTTGAATTTCTTCCCCCCCGCCCCTATTGAAATTTCGCTCATTCATAGATATCTGTTAACGTTAAGACGTGCCACCGAGCACTTGAAATTTATCATACAAATTACAGGTATATTTTTAGTCTTTTACTAAAATTCCTCAAAACTATAATTGTTGATGAATAAAAGTGAAACTTGGCAAAAATCTTTAAAACATGGCAAAGTATAAAAAAATTATTTTTACATATTTTAATCAAAAAACTGTTACTACATACCTATTAGGGTGGCGCTTATTTTAGCAATGTTCGTATTTTTTTCGTGATTTTTCATTTTTTGTTTACATTTTTTGATTTATTGTGGCCAATTAAAGATGCTGCGGGTATATTTTATTTTTTCGTGCAGTAATCAATATTATACTTTTTATATAACCAACAAAATTTAAATAAGAGAGAAAACAGGGTTCCACTATAAAATTTAATGGATTATTTCCTCTGAGATTATGAACAAAATTAAGAGAGTTTTACCATTATTATTAACACTTATTTAAATTTTGTTGATCATATAACTAATATAATATTGATAACTTCACGAAAAAATGTAAAAAATAAAAATATACCCGCAGCATCTTTAATTGGCCACAATAAAACGAAAAATGTAAAAAAAAACGAAAAATCATTTCTTTTCATCGTTATTTGTAAGTATTGGTAAAAACGAAAAATCATTTCTTTTCATCGTTATTTGTAAGTATTGGTAAAAAAAAATTTATAAAATGTAAAAATATTTTTTTTTTACACTTTACCATGTTCTTGAGATTTTTGCCAAAGTTTCATTTTTATTTATCAACAATTACAAATTTGCGGAATTTTTTAGTAAAAAACTAAAAATCTATGTTATTTGTATGAGAAATTGCAAGTGCTCTGTGGCACCGATTACAATTACAATGAAAGTTTGCACAGAATTTTTTAAAGTCAGCCTAATCATGGGGGGCGGGACGAAAAAATTCGAACATTGCTAAAATATGCGCCACCCTAATAGGTAGTATAACAGTTTTCTGATTAAAATATACAGAAACTTATTGAAGGTACAAAGGGTTAGATTTTCTGAAAAATGACAAATAAATAGTGGATTTAAAATTGCTTAATTTGCATAAAAAGCCAACACAAAACAAATTAACTTTTTTTTTTAAATTTTGAATAAAAAAAAATTAAATGATATTAAAATTGCTATATCTATCGAATGTCAAAGAAACCTATTTTGGAAAAGATTATGAGATGCCATAATAGCTTTATAGGGAGAGTTCTCACTTTCTACAGAAATAACAAGTTGCCAAAGTCTCTAGCTAAGCTTGTATAGTCCAAAAGAAAATCTTTTGGTTTCAAAGCAGTCAAAATAGCCTCGAGGTACTGAAGATATAAATCATCTGAATCTGATAAAAACATATTTGGTATGGTGGTTGACGGTGTGGCGGGAAATATAATTGAAAGAAAGAAGACTTGAAGGAAGATATTGCCTCAAGGTGAAGAAAAACTACGTACATATGTGTAAAAAAGAGGGATATTTGCACTCCCTTTCTCGTTTTTAGTCTTGGTTCTTCTGATAGAAAAGGGGGCAACGCCCCCAAAGAGGGACGAAAGGTAACCCTAAAGGAACACAAGTTTAATAACTCTTTTAAGATACATTAATTATCAATACTTACCTATGAACGTTTTATATGTTGTAAACATGACAGTAGTCACATTGATACGTTGATAAGGTTCGCAGATTTTAAAAAGACTCTTCCATTGAAAACCCTGACACACCTTGCCACCGCCTCAAACTAAATAACCCCTTTTAGAGATAAATATCAACAAATTAAAAATTTACCGAAAGAAAAAAGGCACAAATATATGACGTCATCTTGATCATTTCCTCTGATGGAATTTCAAGTTCTCAGTACTTTTATTGCGGTGACCTTCAATTTAGTAAATACAAAGTTCTGGGGTCGATGCCGGCTGATGCGACAATTTTGTCTGTCCTAACCATATTTTTGTTGTTCAATTTTATTGACTTAATTGACATGACTAAATAATCCATAACAATCGAAGTGGAATTTTTAAGTGAATGTACACAACGAAAACAATCTTCTTTTAATTATTCCTATATTCAAATTTTATGCGATAATTTCCAGTATTTGGAGAGGTAAGGTAGGTTTTGACATAACAATAATTATTTGTAACAGGATGCAATTTACTCTTTTTTCTCTAAAGTCTAAGCTAGCATTAGATGATATGTAAAAACCACATATTTGTGTGCCTCTTACGTCATTTTGACGTCAGGACGATGTTTTTCGGTTGCATATCGTCTAATAGACACAATTGTGTGACTCGCATATGACACATATAATTATGTGCACAATATGTTGAACCAATTACACATACAAATATGTGCAAATTAGCATTTCGTCTAATCGGCGTTTACATATAACTTTTTACATACAATTAGCTTTTTACATAAATATGTGACTCTCAGAATTGTGTAAACTTCTTAAAAATCAACAGCTACTTTTTTTTGTATATGTGCAATATGTGAATGGTATTTAAGATGTCATTTTGAAGTGTTCTTTGACCAGCACATCGAAACAAAAAATATTTTGAATTTAAAGAAACTATTTCGATCATAGTGACGCGAAAAAAAATATGTATCTTAATATAATAAAAAAATATATTAATCGGTATTTCGTACGTTACATAAATGATAACCATTTTCACATGAAGGTAATACGAATTTTCAAATTTATTTCGCCCTAACTATGAGAGGGATTAAAAGCTCTGGTGTGAACACACCCGGTGCCCTTTTCACAGCCCACAAAAGTGGAAGTTGCCTGCTAGGCGTCACAGACAAATTATGCATCTGTCGTGTATTGTGTACACATAAAATAACAATGTTAATGCTCGACATATAGTGTAATCAACACAAAAATATGTAATATTTTTTATGTGATCATTTTTTACCACACATATGCAAAACCCAAAGGCACACATTTTTATGTAAAATTGTGTAGAATTTTTTCATATCGTGTAATACACATAATTGTGGTATGCACGAATTTGCTATACATGTGAGATATGCAACTCATTTGACGATTTTTCTTTGACGTCATGGATACACAATTGTGTAGTTTGTACACGTCGTCTAATCTAAGCTTAGACATAAGGAAAAATTTTTAGGATATGTAACTATTTACATAAGATACGTGCATGCTGCGGAATATTCGGAAAAAAAGTATGTCATCTAAAAGGTCAGTAATTGGTCATTAAAGGTCAGCTAGTTTCAGAAAATGGTCAGCCTTAGATTTTTGTAATGAATTTTTGAAGTTTTCTTCAAGGTCAATACAAGGTCATATGAAGTTTTAGCACCTTATTTATGGGGTATTTGAAAAAAAAATGTATACCATTTAAAAGGTTAGTTAGTCCCCATAACAGGTGTCAGATGGTTTCAGAAATTGGTCAGCCATAGAGATTTTTCTATGAATTAAATTTGTTTTTTTTCACGGTCGTAGAGATTTTTAGCACCTCATTTAAGGAATTAAAAAAAAAATAATTATGCCATTTTAAAGTTTACTGAATCCTCATAAAAAGTCAGCTAGTTTCAGAAGTTGGTCACGCATAGATTGTTTTTATGATTTTTGTAAACAAAATTACAAGGTAGAACTCACTTTTTTTTTGTTAAACTCATAACTAAAAATCTCCAGCTCACCAATTTCTTAAACTGCCTGATTTTGTATAAGGATTAAGTAATCTATCAGATGGTATATACCTTTTTCGAATATCTATGTTTGACCTTGTAATGACCTTGAAAAAACTTTAAAAAATCTTTCAAAAAATCTATGCCTGACCAATTACTGCAACTAGGTACCTGACCTTTTATGACCAATTACTTACCTTTTAAATTGCATACTTTTTTTGCAAACATCCCATACATGGGGTGCTAAGATCCCAGAGCCGTACCTTCGTGGAATACAAAATATGTATAATTAAGTAAATATTTTAAAAATATTTTGCAACCAATTTGTAATTGAATGCTTTTCTCCAAAATTCGGAAATATTTTTTTTACGATTTACAAAATTTAAGTGGTCTCAACTCCAAAATGCTTTTGAGTAATTTGTCATTCCTAGATTTTTTAAATGAATTTTTAAACCACATCACACAATTGAATCCATTTATTTTTATAAATACTTAATTTTAGGCATCGTTGAATAGCAGACAAGGAACTTTGTGAAATCAAAATTTGTGTTTATAAAACGTGTAAACTTTACAATTTTATTACATAAGAAAGATTGCTGCATTAATACCCTATTATGAAAACTTTCTTTTATTTTTGTTTACTTTAATTACATAAAGGCTGATTTCCAATGGCGCATTCACGTTAGAGACGTTTACGTTACGTGTACAAGCTTAACGAACGCGTCGACGACTTGAAGAGAATCAGCTGATTAAGAACAATTGAAGTGTCATACTGAAAATCAAAATGACCCTACTTAACTATAATGTCGAATTCCTTTCAACAAGCAATTCGGTTTTTTTTTTTCTAAACAAAATCGATTTTTTTTCTTTCAATAGGAGGAATTTGTCCGTAGTAGCTCGTGCGTTGGACTGTCATGCCAGAAGTCTGGGGTTCAATACCAGCCACTTCCACCTTAAGTTTTTTTTGCGAGGAATTGACAAATCCTCCAAGAGAATCTCTTGTCATACAAAAGTGCCGCTTTGTGCCACCAAATGTATTTATTTATTTATTTATTCAGAGAAGGAATTTGTCCATAAAAATCGTTTTTTTCTTCTAAACAAATCGAAATTGAATTGTCAAAACTTTAACGTTGAGGTAGATTATCTTACGTTGGTTTGTGTGCATGCTAATAGGTGCCAAATCGTAACATTAATTCCCAACGCGTCATTGTAAACACTTTGCATAAATTGCTATGTGTTAACTTTCGCGTTGACAGAAAAATCTGTCAAAGCGACGCACGCCCAAGGCCTAACGCGCCATTGGGAATCAGCCTTAATGTAAACAGCTATTTAAGGAAGATTAGTTGAAGTAATTTTGTCTGTTAAATTATAGCAAAATATTAATTATTATTATTATTGAATAATTCTCTGCTAATTTATAATCTAAAGTTCATTTTTTAATCATCTATTGTTAATTAATTGCATTATGAATGTAGTTATATTTTACGCCATCAGTTATAGTATGTATAATAATTAATCTACTTGTCTATTCAAGTCTTCAGTGATTCAACATTCATCAACGCTGTTTGCTTTTTCTAAATATTGAATTTCATTATTTTTTATATTTTTTTATATCTATGTATGTATAATTTCTCAAAAGATTTCCGTATTCTTGATGTGAACAAGAATTGCACTAATTTAATCCAGTAAGGTAAGATATTTATTTCGGAGTTCCATATCCATACGAGGATTGTATTTCATATTTTCATCATGAGAAGTTTTTGTGCCAACAGTGTAATCTAATATCATTTATTTATAAAAGAATAAATACACATACAAAATGTATGTATGTATGTATGTACATTACTAAATTAACTTTAAAAAATAAAAAAAAGATTTTTCAAATTATAATTTAAAGGTAAATGGAAAATATCCAAGCTAACCACAATTGGAGTACGCTACGCAAATGAGGAGATTATTTTTTTCAAAAAGTGCAACGTAGCATGGACTTGATTGTTATCTAACAAGAATAATTGAACTGACATGGGTATCCAATAAAAAATATTTAATTACCTATACATATTTATACTACAGACAATTGCACCAGGTTCATATACTTATATAAACAATACAGAGCAAGGTATGTTATAAATTTTACTAAACAACAAAAGCGTATACATATATAACACATGCCATTTGTGTTAGATTTGGCGTGGAGGCGTTTGGTTTATTTCAAAATCTTATCTTTTCGCTGCTATAAAATATAGAAACCCATTGCAGTTTGATGTTTTTTGGTCGTCGAAAACAGTTTTAATGTTTATTTTTCTTTAGATTTATTAGAAGTTTCAACAGAATAAATAAACATTAAGGTGATTCTATTTTATAAATTATTTTTGTTTGTTTTAGACAGTACAGTACCTAAGTCAAAGATTGTGAATTTTTAACAAATAGGCGAACGAGGAAAGACTTAGAAATAATAATTTGTAGAAATTCACTGGGTACACGAACACTCAATAAATATATGCATGTATATGTAATTACACCGAGAAAATCTATCAATAACAACAATGGTTACATTCGAACAAATAAAAATCATCAATTAAATATTATATATTTTTGGGCAATTTGCGTCACTTTTTGGGTCAACATTCCCACCCCTGATCAATACACAAAAACTTCGTAGTGTCTAAAGTTTAAAGTAATTTCAATTTGCAATAGAAATTCGTGTCATATTTTTACAAACAAAAAATACGTGCTTCGCGTTTGCCTATTAATTACAAAATCATCTAATAATTGCCGGGTTTTTTTTCACAGAAAACTATATGAAAAGTCTTTCAATAGGGTCGCTGGAAATTTTTTAGGTTAGGTCACCATCTTGTTAAAGCATCATCATTTTGTTCTGAATTGCAGTCGTAGTGTATGGAAATCTGGCAATTCAATGACTGGCGACTCAATTCGTTTCAACGCACGGTTCTATTAACAAATAGCCATCGTTCACAAAAACTTGGCCTTTCTGCGATTTCAACATGGCGAATTTTGCATTAGGACTTGGGTCTGCATCTGAACCAATATAAAATCCAACTAACCTATCAGGGCCAGTTGTACAAATATTTGATCCGTGGTTCAGGAATTTTAATTCACCAATTTCGGGGGATTAACTGTGGTTCAACGATGGTTCAGGCATGTAATTGGCTTTTAGTGCATATTAGAACCTTGAACCATCGTTGAACCTCAGTTAACCTGCCGAAATCGGCGAGTTGAAATTCCTGAACCACGGATCAAAATTTAAACCACGATTGTACAACTGGCACTCAGTAACTTAAAGTAAACGATATACAATTTGGTTTATTCGCTAATATCTAGCGACTAGGTCAATTTTTAGATTAATGATTTTACGAACATTGAACAAACTAATTATTCAGATTTGGGACTCAACCAGTGTACTGTACATGAGGTACATCAGTACCACAGTTTCGTGTGTTTTAAAGTCTGGCGGAGTCATCAGTCCTCACTTCTTCCTAAACGATACTGGCATTGCCGTAAATTTCAACGCCAGTCCTGTTACCAGAAGAAATAACTTCTTCTGGCCTGAACGGAATGGTATGGATAGCTTTCTAAAAGTAAATGATAGACATTGCACGAGTGATATGACGGCAACTTTATGTGGTCACGTGAATGGACCACCGAAATCTTGTGGTTAAGTTCAATGACTTATTTACGCTTCTTCTTTTGGGGGTTTCATAAATCGCAGAAATTTGCAAATAAGCCGCAAGCAATTGATGCGCTCAGGCTCAATATCAACCAGTGTTGCCATAAAATATTTTTGGAAATCGGGAGATCAGCACATCGATAATTGGGGTTAACCGGGGAATCAGTTTAAAAAAAAAATTGAGCAAATCTCTATTTTTTTAAATAAGTATTAGTATTCATTGTTTCATTTTATTTTTTTTTTAAATTTATTTTATTTTGTTTAAATTAAAATACCTATATGTTTTTCTTAGTTTTATATAAATTCATTTTGATTTTTGAAAGCAATAATAGTGTTTAAACACAGTTGACATTTGGTTAGAAGTTTAACAAAAATGTACATATCTACTATGTATCTGTCTTCTAATGCTCACTCGAACCCACAAACAGAAGATAAAAATTCGAGTTTAGATAAATAAATAAACGCTTCACGATTTTTAATTACAAAAGCGGAAAATACTTAACAAGTGGATAAGAGTATTTTTTCACAATTAACAAAATGCAGGTGGTGAAAATAACTTAAAAAAAAATATTTTGCTACAGCGTGATTTGATTCTACATAATCAGTGAAAAAACTATCAATTATTTACTAAATCAGGGGTTATTGCTGTCAGAAAACTTTCGTGCAAGTAGCCCTAAATGAATAAAACATCAATTAATAATAAGGGATATAAAAAAGAGCTAAATTACCAGCGAAACCGCACCAAAACATAAAAATAGACGACACGTTTGAAAGAAGAGAACCGATTTCATGATAATTGCGATTAAATGAAAAATTGGATATTGTAAGTTAGGTACAGAAAGGTTAAGATATAGATGCTTCTTTTTAATAAATTTATAAATTATGTGAATTCAAAAGTGGCGAATATAATATTTCAAAAAATCGGGAGAAAGTGCCATATTTACATCAAAAATTGGTGTATTGGAAATACCTCTGAAAATCGGGAGAAATACGATAAATCGGTGTTTCTGGCAACACTGATATCAACATAATAAACGCCATCGAGCCGTTTCAGCACTCATTAAGATATATGAGCAAACTAGTCGAAAATTGGACATCCCGAATACATGCCACCAAGCAAATAGTAAATTCTCGAAGAGCATTCAAATTCAAACATGGTAACAAGTCACAGTACATATATTGAAGGTAATATATTGCGCATCTTCGAAAATTACAGTGAACTGCCTGTCAGAATTTACAAAACCAAAACACAAGTGTTTCCAAATCGCAGTGACACTTGTCCACAATTTTCACAAAAACAAAATACAAGACATGCGCAGAACTGAACAAAAATGAAAGCTCGGAAGATATAACCTTCTATATGTGTATTGTGGTAACAAGTAACAACCCATGCCATACTCAAACTCGAATGCCATACAATGTTTTCTCAAATTTAAGGAATCGGTAAATATCACGCTCACAACATGGTTTTGTTTACATTCAAAATCGAATATTCTTATTGAAAGACCCTTTATCCGCATCTTATCAAAATGTTAGTAATTTCATCGACCCCGGAACCACCTCCAATTTCTGTGAATCTCTGTTGTGCTACTTAAATAAGGGCATCGTATAGGCCTATTGAAAACGTCTGTCCAATACATTTTTCGGATTCAGATAAACTTTACATTCTTGTTTCCGAAGAGGAAACCAAGATATTAACTGCCTTGTCAAACAATTCCTAAAGCGTTATTTATTTTTCAAGGCAAGTGTAAATAACATTAATTTTATTAGCACTGGCATGCTGAAATTTCTTCTCTCATTCTTCAATATTCATTTGCTTCATAAAGGTTGATTTAGGTGCAATTGCACTTTGTGAATTTGTGATTTGATATTTGAGACATGTCACACGTCATTATGATGTTATTGTTTACATTCTGAGGAAAACCTGAGTAAAAAACAAGAACAACAAAACAATCTGAATGTAGATACATATATGTATTCTGGTTTCTGACCCACGTCTCGCGTGCTCTTACTATACTGATATGACGTAATATTTTTATTAGGTATACAAAATAAAAAACATATTTCTCACATTATTCACAAACAAGAATTCTTGTCAATGACATTGATTAGATGCTGTCGGACTCGGATAAGGGTCTCCCACCATAATATTCAAGTGGATCAGCTTTAGCATCTCTAGCGGAACAAGTATAGTCTTGGGTTAATATTTCTTTTACTTTTTTGGCAAAAAATACTCGTACTTCAAAGTTCGAAGAATCAAAAGTTGGACTGGGAAGTATATGTGATTTCGGTCATGATGACGAGCATGACGAATTGTTCATCACACACTGATTGCTATTCTATTTCGGGAGGAAACCTGACAGTGCCGCATTAGAAATGAGGTCTTGATTGTGGTGTAGGTTAATGAGAGAGAGAGAGATAGAGGCAAAAATAGGCATAAACAAATTATTTTTGATTTTGTTTTCTTTGTTTTTGGTTTTAAAAAGATAATTGTGTGTTTGCTAAGATTAATGTTTAACTATAGCAAACTTTGTTTATCATTTTTCGTTATTTCAACAATTTGTATAGTTCATAAATTATGTTACTAAGGGATGTTGCGACTTAACAGTGAACATCTACTTCCTCTGTACTTAGAAAATCTGTGGTGGAATTTTATTTATAAAAAATAAAATATTTATGTAGCTATGTAACTTTATAATATTGATTTAATGAGTCATTATTGGTTAGAAAACAATTTAAACTTAGGAAATTCGGTGAATTACCATTTTAATGAATCAGAATATAGCTTTTAAGAATTGTTGGGCTTTTTTTTTGTATGGAATTAAAGGGCGTGAGAAGCAAGGTACTCGAAATCGAATCGAAATTAATCTTTGATGAAAATTATCGTTAAATTTTCTACTTGGATGATTTTATGTTAGTACAGTGGTGGGCCAGTATAACGAATGATATAATGTCCAGAGTCAATTCGTTATATCGAAAACGTTTTTTTCATACAAATATTTAGATAAATAGAAAGTACAACTGTATTCTTCATTATTTTGTTTCATATTTCACTTAAAAGAACAAAAAATAAACATATTTAACTTCATTTACATATACGCATTTGTATGAGGAAGAGATTTATTAATTTTGTTCAAATTATGTACATAAATAGTACATACAGATATTTGTGCTCATATTTAGGAAAAAAAACACGTCAATATGCATTTGTTTTTTGGGCGTTTAATGTTATGATTGAATGCCTCTGCCCGTAAACTTCTTAGAACTAAGACTTAATAGTTTTCAATGCTATTTTGTTCTGCATATTGGATGCAATTGTCAAAATTTCCGACAGCTTCGTAATGACTCACTCTTTGAATTTCAGTTTCTGAGCTACCATTTTCATTAAATTTTCTTTAAACCTGTAGCATTTGAGTACGCGAGAAAAGTAAGACGTTCCTTAGAAATTTTTCTACAAAGAGCACTCGTTTCGCCAGCGTGAACGTATGTAGTGTCTAATAGCATTTTTCAATACAACCCAGTTTCATCCGCATTGAAAATTGCATTATAGCTGAGTTTATTTTCTTTTATTATTTCAGCTAATTTCTTCTTAAACGGTTTGACAAGGTCTGCTCTCGGTGAAAGCTTTTCACCAGACTCTTTAAGAAATCGAATTCCAAAGCGCTTTTTAAATTTTGTTAGCCACAACAAAAAATGCGACGAAAAATCCTTTACGTTATTTTAACGTTGTGCATAGCGAACGAAAATTTTAAACTTAAAAAAAAAAAAAAAAAAACACTTGAGTAATGGAAAATTGTGTATGTATCTTTCCAAATTATCATAAACATACATATAAGTAGATAGTAACACATTTACAGTCAAGAGTTTCTTTCAAATTTGTTGTTTTTAATTTTTTATTTTTTTTTTTTTATTTTCTGAAATTCGTTATTTGTTCGTTATATAGAATACCCGATGGACTTGAAAAAAGTGTTCGTAATATCGATCATTCGTTATATCGGCATTCGTTATACTGGACCACCACTGTATCTTCGTTGCGTATACTTAATAAAATTTGTATAATATTATGATTGTATATGAAATAATTGACAAGAGAAATTAAATTTGAATAGGCAGAGAGTAGAGCAGTTAGTCTCCATATATAATTATTATTATCTATCATAATAAACGTGATGGAAAAATATACTCATATAAAGTGGCTGATGCAATAACTTTGTTGGTTATGAATTTGATTGCTATTTTGACTTGTCTACTAGGAATTAAGAACTTTCCAAATACGAGAATACGAGGATTCTAGAACTCGGTCTAACAGCTGCCTACTGAGTACCAAAAATGACATTCACACTCAATTACTTTTTTCCTGCTTGTGGTAGTTTCTTATAAACCTTGAAAATATTGCACAAAAGTGTCCCTTAATAAATTGGTAATGGTAAGTGAATTGGACTTTCATGCCGGAGGCCTGGTATCGGATGCCAGTGTCTATGCCTTCTGAGAAAAATCTCGGTTGTGACCAATTCTTCAAGAGTAAGCTCAGAAAATTGCAAGTCCTGACAATTTCTATGAAATAACAATATGGACATATGCTTGAGAGTACTTACTATTACCTGGTTTCCTACACAAATTTATTTGCATATTTACCTGGAAAGAAATTTAATTTGGATAAGGAAATGACACTTCTTGACTAATAAGAGTAAATGTCAACAAAACTCCAGATTCCACGTTTTTTAGAATGAAAATATACATTTAGAATAGAATTTACAAACTTGGAAGACGATGCTTAGCGGAATCCTAATATTGTTTTTATGCAGTTAATTATTTTAGCGATTGCTTAAAAACATTAATATACAATCTTATAAATATTTGTTTTAATTCAAGTAGGTACAAATTAACTTGTTGTGGTTTGTATTTCTTTAATACTTTAACTTATCTTTCTACATTAGTCTTTTGTGAAGCTCAATAGATCAATTGCGATTAGAGTGAGATGATGCGATCTACTGCATTATCAACGTCTCTAACTTCCTAAATAGCTCATTTTTCAGTGAAAACTTCAGAGATAACGGTCAACTCGGTAAGAAGATTACTGCAAAATCTTTCGAAATCTTATTGAAACAAAGTGAATGTGAAACAAACACGGATCGCCTTGTCTAAAACCTAAATGTTTATATTTTTTTCCTATTGACTGAACAACCTAACTAATTTCATTAGTAATCCTTGCTAGCCCCTTGTTAGTATCTATGCACATGTGTTCTTAATGTAATTTTTTTTAGTTTCTAATTTTAGCAATAATTCGTTTTTTTGAAAAAAATTTGAAGTAGGCAAACTTCTTTAACCATTATTACAACTTATTAGTTAATAAACAAATGGCTTGAATATCTAACAAAAAATCAAATCATTTTAAATATTTCCGGGAAAATGTACCCACCATCGTCAACTCGATCTTACTTCATAGCCTCAAGCCTCTCTAGTCTCTAAACCATTAACACCACGAATGATGACTTCAGTAATTCTC
Source organism: Epistrophella euchroma (assembly GCA_947049315.1). Classification (NCBI taxonomy): domain Eukaryota; kingdom Metazoa; phylum Arthropoda; class Insecta; order Diptera; family Syrphidae; genus Epistrophella; species Epistrophella euchroma. The sequence goes on along the minus strand of OX346245.1, from coordinate 54,163,629 downwards.
TTTCCAAGTCTTAACACCAAAACAAATGCTAACAATCATAAATTGTTTGACACAAAGTTTTTTTTTTTTTTTGTTAAGGTGTGTTTCTTTGACCACGAACAGAGAAGATATATCCGGTTTAAAACATCCCTTTAATACTTCGCCTTAACTTCCATTCGAATACAAATAAGTATGACCATAGCAGAAAGCACTATAAACCAAGTAAGTTAGTTTATTGACATTTTGCCCGAAGGCGTTGGCCATGGCCGTGCAAATATTAAAAAAAAAAAAACGCGCAGTCTACGTATAATTTTAATTAAGTTATATCTGACTAATCTATCACTATAGTTAAAGTGCAAAACAGTCCACGTTTAGTAATTTTCCACCGTCAACATTCTCTCTTTGTAGCTGGTGTCGTGTGTCGCAACTCGCAGTCGCACAACAAAAAAGTCCGTATATATGTAAGAAATAACACTATCACAGCAGTGAATAAAATTGTAAATTATTCGCTAAACGAACAACGCTCAATTATTGAAGTATGGAATTTAAATGAACTCTGATTGAATAAAGGGTTACATAAGAAGTGCCGCATTAGCGATAAATAGTTGTGATGGGGCCCACATCTTTTGGGGCCTCTTTTTTAACTTGTTAGTTATGCTATGCCAACTGCCGTCGATGAAGCCACCGGTCGCGCCGTAACAATAGGAGTTTGGTGTTTACATGGTCTTTTGTTGGTTTGTACACGACGCGACGTAGAAAGGAATTTATAACTACAGGTTAAGTTAGAGGTTGAGCAGGTTCCCTAACACCAAAAAATTTTCGCAGAAAGTATTTACCATACGGACTGTCAGTTTAGGTGTACGTATGTCAACAATCGTAGGTTCAGTTCTACCTGAAGCAGGGCATATAGACAAGGCCATCAACAAATTTTAATTAAATAGAGAAAAATTTGCGATTGGAACATACTTATATAACTGCAGTACTCATTTACGTTTTGTTCATGCTAGATTTTTAATTTAGGTTCTGATTTCAACAAACAACTATAGTCCAGTAACTTTGTCGTCTTATAGGAGGCCGTGTTTGCGTTAGCTCCCGTAGTTCTGATTTTTTGCTGAGTCGTTTATGATATTAACCTCTTGAAAAGTTTTCGAACTCAAACGCCGAACGCATCCGGCATCATGATAAAAATAAAAAAACAGCGAAATTTTCGCACTTTTTCAGTTATTGGCAATTCTAGCACCAAAGGATTAGTTTTTTGACTATATTATTTTTTTCTGGTGTACAGCAACATCTATATCGAAGGACTTTCAAACTTTTTTTTCCTTAAATATAAATGTTAGATATTTAAGCCTAAATGTTAGATATTTATGTTTCAGCTCCAAATATGTTTCGCCTACGACCATCTTCAACAATTAAGTCCGGCCAGGTTTTTATCTTCCCAAATAATATGAATTTATGTTCAATTTGGAAGATTAAAATGGAAACAATATTTTGTTTGTATTTAAGAATTTTTTAAGTCTTCTTGATCTTGATCTTCTTGATCTAAGATCTAATAGAAATGTGTTTTTAAACCTTATGACGTACTGAATTCCATTCAGATCAAACCAGAATTTGTTTGTGAGCCGATTTGATCGCACGGTTTGATTTAATAGATCATTAATATTTGAAATAACCAGTTCTTTTGGTCAAAACTTCAAACGGATGACTACTTGGTAACCTGTTGCTGTATAAATGTCCATCGCAAGAAATTATCATAATGATTTACTGATTTTAGAAACGAGTTATTGTTTAATATAAAAAAGATGTTGCCGAACAATTGCAGTTATGAAATATAAAGCATAACTGGGTCGCATGAACTTGAACTTTCTGAAACGTGGCTAATTATTAAAGGAGTGAATATGGTAATGATCTAGTCATCTAGTAATGAAGTGATGTTGATAGCGAGAAAATGTAAAATAGATTTTTTCAACATTTGTTTATAAAAAATATTTTAAAAGTTGAAAATAGGTGCTAAGAAAACGTTCAATGATGGTACAAAAACATAGGAAGAATAAGATTGCAAAGTTATAACAAAATCAATCAAGCGAGTAACGAGATATACTCAAAAAACCAAAATGAAATTTTCTTAATACAATATCGTTATGCAGCTTAATCGAAATCTTTAGTCGTTTTTGAAATTAATTTGAAAAAAAAAACCATATTATTATATGGCTATTTTGGATGACCCTAAACAAAAACTCTTACTTTTCTGCAGGAAATAAATCAGTTCATCACTTTAGGCTCTAGGTCAATATGCATCAAAATGCACAGGCCCAATGCAACAACGAAAACAACTTTTTTGGACTTCTTTATCATACCAGTTTTAGACATTTTTTCTTTTTTACGAAACCAATACTTGGGCTATATAGAGTAGGATCGCCATGCCTGTCTAAGCTAACAGGTGTTTAAATCCAGGATTTTAGAGGACACTATCTACCTTAAATAGAGAACAAAGCCCAAACAAAAAATTATTTCAAAAAATAAAAAAAAAAATATTTTTTTTGTTAACATGAAATCTTACTGAACGTCATATAATTCTATAAGAGTGGTGTTTTTTATTGCATTTTTATCCTCGCTTAGAAAAAAATGCCATTTTAAATACAACAACAATACGGAGCTTTACCAAATTGGTGTACTCTTTTTTAAAGCGAAGATAAAATTGCACTAAGAATCACGGCTAATATTTATAAGCTTTATTTTATTTTGCACGTATTTACTTGGAAAACTGCAAAGTTTCGTAAATTAAGACGCAATGTTCTGTTTAATATTAAGGCTATGCGTGAATTATAGATCAAAATCGCTTTATGTTCTATCCGAAGGTTATTTTTTTGACACTAATAAGTTGAAATTGTATGTTGAAAACTTCAAAATTAAAATTTTGGTAAAAATTGTAATCGAATATGTATTTGTGGTGGGAAATTATTTTAGCGTCAAATTAAGATCAGTTTGATTCATTCTTTAATATCAGCACTCTATTCGCTGTTTTATTTAAATCGATGAAAATTACTCGATACTTTACTTGAAAAATGATATTAACGGAAAATAAGAGTAAAAACGAGGACAACTTTTTAATATTATAAAGGACGCTTCGCTCTGAAGTGAAAAAGAGGACATTCAAAAAATAATGTAATTTAATTTAGCCGAAGCTCGCAATACCCAAATTAAGCATAAGTGAAAAGATGTTTTATTTAACTCTGAAGTCTGAACACCTCAACTCAAACCAGCATTGTTCTATAATGTTTTAGTTAATCCGTTATTAATTATATATCCAATACTCTTTATTATATTTAAATTTTAAAAAAATCTTAAAAGCCATTACATTTTAAAAATCATCGAAATTGCATTCTTCAAGGGATTGTTCTCTAATTCCTCCTAGGCTTTGGCTTATGACGGAAGTGAGATGAGTATTCTTATTCCTTCCAACTTATTAAAACGTCTTGGAACCGTTTTTTAAGGTTAGCAAATAGAGGCGCAAGTATTTACTGAAAACCTATTTCCAAAATGATGCGCCTAAGATCGTAACTGTTCACTGGGATGGGAAAGTGTTAACTGTCCTAATGGTAAGAAGTTCAAAAGAAGAACTGCGTCTTAATTTTTTTTTTCGAAAATAACAGTTTTAAACTCCGCGTACCTATAACTGATAAATTAAAGTTGGATTGGATACCTATATTTTGTTTACATAAAAACTACCCGAAAAGATTTAACTTAATAGTCGTTTTTTTTTTGTCTGTTAATTGTTACTCAGAAGCTATTAACTTTTCATTTTCAACGGTCATACCAAGATAAATCAGACTGTATTTGTTTTGCGTATAGATTAAAAAAGTGTGTAATTATTGACAAAAGGTTTGAATGATTTATGGAATCATAAAGCTAACGCCGAAACAATTAGCTTCAGAATATATTTCAAGCGCGTGTCACTTTGAATTTTAGTAGGTATAGTATAAATGTAAACAGAACGCAAAATATGTACGTACCTATCAATAAATAATAATATACGAACTTGTAGATACCTCTACAAAATAAATACAGTCAAACATCCATAACTCGAACTTTGATAACTAGAGTTTTTAACAACTCAAGCGAAATTGAGTAGCAGCAACGTTTTTTATTTAAAATGTATATAAATTTTCCTCGTTAACTCTACCTCTTATAACTCTTATTTTATACTTTCCGGGAAATGTTTGTTTTTGTTTTATTACATTTTTCGTTACTGCTTGAAAGGTTGAAGTTATAGAATATTTTTTATTTTAGAATTAAAATACCTTATTTTGTTTTTTTCTTTTTTTTTTCTATGATTCAAATTTTTATCATGTTTCATGTTATCAAAACTTGTTCTAAAATTCCAGCTAAGCAAGGAAATATGTAGTAAATAAATGTATGTATTAATTTTGTGTAAGTATGTATGTAAATTGTATTGTACTTATAAAAGCACATATGTAAGGGTGTGAAAATGTAAATAATGTATTTCAGGCATCAAACTATGTAGGTATTTCATTTTTTTTTTTTAATTTTGATGAATAATTTGTTTAACTAGAAGTCTTGATAAGTCCAACTATTTTCGTGGATAACAGCAGTTCGAGTTATCGAAGTTTGACTGTAGGTAGTCACCCAACTAAATTTGACAAAAAAAGGAACAAGGAGAATTCAAGCTAACAGGTGAATAACATAGCGAAATAAAATTAGATTAAATGGTAGGATAATAATGACACTGCTCATTGCTCATACTGATTTTTTTAATTTCGTACAATTTAAAGGTTTTCCTTGGGTTCAAGCCGGTAATGCTTATTAGTTTTTTCATTTTTGAGTTTGAAAATTAATTTTTTAAAAACTGTTCACTAACACAACTTGACTCAAAAATAATATTAAACAATGGATCTCTGGCTTTCTTTTAAGTTATAGCCTGATATTCTACGTGTTGCCGTTATTTTTTTATAATTTTTTTCATAAAAAGTCATTTTTTGAACAAAATTGCCCCTCCCACCTAAAGGGAGGAGGCTCCTACCTAAAGGAGGGAGGGGAATACATACCTTCCTTCTTTATTGTCATGGTTGAACTTATACAGTGTAAAACCTAGCTTTTTTTCGCATTTTATACGAATCGCCCGGTTTAACCCCTTTGGGTTTTCAAATGGTCTGGCAGGGCAAACGCCGCTTCCAAATGGTCTTGGACCCACTGTTCCGAGATCAAGCGAGCAATATCTAGGGGTGGGTGAAAACGAATTTTGGTTCATACAATTATCCCCAATGTTGGTTTTTTGGGGTTTTTCAAACGATCTGGCAGAGTAAAAGCCGCTTTCAAATGGTCTTGGACCTACTGTTCCATGATCAGGGGAGAAATATCTAGGGGTGGGTGGAAACGGATTTCGGTTCATACAATTATCCCCAAAGTTCGTTTTTTTGGGGTTTTTCAAACGGTCTGGCAGAGCAAAAGGCGCTTTTAAATAGTCTTGGACGCCAATCTGTGATCAGGGGAGCAAGAGTTAATTTTTTTTGGGTTTTTACCGTACTATTGCTCACTAACGCCGCGACCAGGGACTGCAAAACTTTCATTTCTGTCATCAGCTTGACCACTGCTTTCGACTCATATACTTTTTTTTTTGGTTCACTTTTACACCACAAAATTTGCTGTGGGCTCTTGGTCTATATAGCTAAACTATTATAAATTAATTAATAAATATTAAATTTATTTAAACTAGTACCTATGACACGGTGTCGAAATTCGACACTTTTAATTTGGCAAACAATTTGTTTGAAAATATTGAAGGTAAAATTTTAATTTTACGTTTGTTTTTTAATATGCCCAGTGTCCGATAGTACAAAAACAAAATTAAACCCACATTGTGTAAATGCGTGCCTTAAGTACATTATGCACATCTCCGCAATTGTGGCTTTCCAACCATATAAAATTTATCGAAATCGGTCAAATACTTTTAGAGAAAATGGTACCACAAAATTTAATTAAGGCTATTTATATTTTTAAATATTTAAGTTCTTAAATCAAAGAAAATACTTGAGATGTTATTATCTTTATATGTAAATATGTACATATGTACCTTAATTACAAAATTTGTTTTTGGACCTAATCAATGCTATTTTCGATATGGACCTAATCCGGAACAGTTCGATACGAGTAAACGCGATTTCTATTTCATATTCATATTTCAAATCATATTCGAAAATATTTTCTTAAATTTTATTTTGAAATGCAGCCAAAAAAATTAAAGCTTTTTAAATCGCTCCAATTTTGGTCCCAAATAATTTGCATCGGTCTCTTGTCACTTGGAATTTTTAAACCCAGAATTCTGACCCGCTCCCCCAATTCGATAATAATTATTTTTCAAGTTCTGCTGTATGGCTGTGTGTGATTGCGGAATTGAAATCAATGCATTAGATATTAAGATAGATAAGTTGAAAAAGTTTTTTTTTTTTGGACCAGCGTTGCCGAAGTGGCACGGATCGCGTTTTTTTGACACGATAATTTTCTCGTGGCAAGGTGACATGAAAAGGTTTTTCATTATTTTACGTAAAATGAAGCAAACTTCAACAAAATTTAATGAAAATTATTTCAAACTCCGTAAAAAATGGACAGAAACACATAATTTTTGACAATGCACGAATAAGGCAAATAATTTCCATTGATTTTTGTGATTGTATTACACCGCGTAATAAAATTGATTACCAGTTTTTTTCAAGAAAATAGGAGAATCTGTGGTTTTTTCATGTGACACGAAAATTGGCACGTTTTTTCAGAAAATATGGCACGTTTTTTCAGAAAATATGGTACGTTAATTTTTTTTTTGGGCGGCGACGCTGGTTTGGACAGATTAATAATTATCGTGGAGGAAACTATTTGGATTTAATGCATTTGGCTAAACGCTTAGTACAAGATGTCGCTTGTACTAAATAATAATAATAAAAAAAATAATAATAATATTATATGCACAAAATTTGAAGCGGCCAAAAAAAAATTAATTTTCTTGTTGCATTACACAGGCGTTAGGGCGGCGGTATCGTTGCCAAACCGATCGAATTTATTTTGGACACATAAAAACACTAGGCATGTGTAAGTAGCCGTGGCGTGATGGCTAGTGCGATGGACTGTCAATGGCGGCTACTCTATCTATCTCCTCCTGTCATAGAAAAGTTCCGCTCACATAAACCGTTCGGATACGGCAACAAACTATAGGTCCCCTCCATTCCTGCGACACGAGCACAGAAATGGTTGAGTGTTGTAAGACAGTAGACCCTAGCTCTTTATGAGCTGTTGTGTCATCAAGTTTATTTTTATTTTTTTATTTTACATAATATAAACAATATGCTCACAGAATTTGGTAGATTTTTAGTTAGTCTTTTACTAAAAAATTTCGCAAAATTGTAATTGTCGATGAATAAAAATGAAACTTGTGAAACATTTTAAAATCTTAAAAAGATGGTAAGTAACTTCACGAAAAAATAAAAATATACCCCCAGCATCTTTGATTGGCGATTTACCAGACACGCAACACAAATTAAATTACTAGCATTAACAAGACTTAATGCATATTGCCTTTTATGAAAATTACATTTTGAAATTACAATTTTGAATTCCGGGGTTTAAATTTAAATAAAGTGGTCGAATTCCAAAAGGTTTTCACAAATTGTGTGTTTCGTCAACGGCCGTATTATTCACATTGGATTGAAGTGAATTTTAAATCCAACTGGATTTATTCAATCCGAAAATTTAAATCCATGTCCATATTATTCACTCTAACCCATTTTTAATTTTTATTTTAACTTTCCACTTTTCCTTACTTTGGAACTATAATTTATTTATTTTTATATCCTATGTATTTATAACTTTTTTTTGTTGGAGCGCAAAAATCAAACACTTGAAATTTGTGACGAATATAAATTAAGTCTTAATCTCGATGTAAGTTCTTAACCTGTCCTCCGAAAAGCAGCTTAAATTCAACTGGATTTATTGAACCTGGATTTTAAAATTTGGTTTTAATTGCGGATTTAGCGAGTGACTAATATGGACGTGGATTTTATTTTTGGATTTAAATCAATTTACATACATCTAGATTTAAGTTTAAATCTGGATTACACGAGTGAATAGTATGTAAAAATAGTGAGTAAAAACGTCCTGAGTGTGTTATAAGCCAACTAAATCTTTTAAAAATGAATTAGAATTCTGGTTCGTGGGGAATTCTCCAACTAACTAAAAAGAAAATACAAAATACTTTCGGTAAGTTGTTTTGTTTTATTTTTGTTAGAAATAATTATAATTATATACTTAAGGGTATTCAAGATCCAGTGCAACCGTTGCAATAATTTGCAAAAGTGTAAAAAACAATATTTACAATAGTATTTTTTAAACTCTTACAATGATATCAGATCAGTGGCACTGGATCTTGAATACTCTTATAGTTTATAACTGCTTTTTTAAATTAAAACATTTGACAAAAAAAAATATTTCCATTTATTTGTGTTTCAAAAAAGTATTAAATACGAACAAATACTTGCATATCATTGCAGGCAAAACGCACGAAGTAAGATACCTCATTTTTTGCTTTTGCCCAAATAGTTATCATATTGGTTTGTCAAAAACGAAAAAAAATATAAGAAATCAATGTAATAATAACAATTTTGTAAAAATTAATATTAATAATTGATTTACTTAAAACTATGTGTTTTCAGAGAAAAAATTATTAAAAAACAAGGGTAACGGTTACAATGGCATGCTATACTTTTTTGTAAAGCCATACATCTCTGCTATTATTTTGTTTCTAAATTATCTTATTGTAGTGAACAGTTTTTCAAAAATTAATTTCCAAAATTCAATGTTTGAAAAAAAAAATTGTGTTTAAACTGATTTTGTTCAAAATTTTACGTTATTAACCCAAGTAGTATTTTTGTTTTTAATATTCAATACTCTCATCAATTTTTAGTCAAACACTAAAAACTGGATGCATAATCGTGTTTTAGTTTTTGAGAAAATTGAAAATAACGAAATATACTTCACTACCTAATTAATAGAAATACGATCTTTGGAGCAACAAAATACTGGATGGAAGTCGAATTTAACGATAACTTACTTTTGTTATTTTCAATTTTCTCAAAAACTAGCATACTTACATACATTTTGACATCTAGTTTTCATTGTTTTAATAAAAATTGATGGAAGCATTGAATATTAAAAAACAAAAGCACTACTTAATAATTTCAAATTTTGAACAAAATCAGTTTGAACAAAGTTTTTTAATTTTTTTTCTTTAAAAATTTAAAAATTAATTTTTGAAAAATTCTTTTAGAAAATTGCCCCTCCTGTTATTTTTTTTATTTTCTCAACAATTAAAACACATTTAGCATCAAGTTTTCAGTTTTGGGCGTAAAATTAATAACATTAATAACAGCATTGAATTTTGAAAACAAAAATAGTAGGTACTTAATAAAGTTAAATTTTGAAGAAAATTAATTTGACATTTTTTTTTCAAAATTTTGAGTTTGAAAATTAATATTTCAAAAAGTATTCCTTATATTAAATAAAAATAGAGATTCCTGGCTTAACAAAGAGGTATATCATGGCATTATAAATGTAAAAGTTGTTTTTTAATACTTTTTTTCTGTTTTAACTCAATTTTTCAGAAAATTGCCCCTCCCGGCTAAACGGTGGGAAATAGACCCCCGTCTATACGTTAACGCTCCAGCTTTTTGTCAGACCTTAGATGAATCACCCTGTAAATACATACCTATACATAAGGAGTGAGTAGGTACACAAAAAATAATTTTTAATAAAACTACTTTCAGGATTTTTGAAGAATCAATTTCATATTTGATGGATTGATAGATAGTTGTATGCAATTTCAGCCAAATAAAAATAAAACGAATTAAAAATAATTATAATAATTATAAAAATTAAAAATAATTTGATCATAATAATTATTAGGTACTTTATTTTTTTAAATTTAATTTAATTAAAATTCTATTTTTATTTTTTTAAAATTTGGTTATATGGATATAAATTGATTAGGTATAATTAAAAAATCGTAACTTCTAGCTTAGGTCAAATTCATATTATGAAGGTGCCATGTAGGTACCTTTTTTTGGTATATGAAATGACAAGAAGAAGAGAAGGTAATAAAGTTACTGCGTGCGAAAAAAGAAAAAAATTGTAGTTTTGGTTGTACTTTGTACTTATTGCGATTTAATTATTGAACTCATCTAGAATATTACATTACCCAACTTCTCTGAATTCTTATACATACTTAGAATTCCATAAACCCAACAGGTTTTTGTAGTGTCCTTAACTTTATTCAGATCTTTTATAACGAGGTAAGTATAATAAATCGTAAGCCAGCAAAGTCAGAATACACCTACCTATCTTAAAAGCAAAAGAAGTAGGTACCTTCCTACCTGTGACTTGTCATTAACCTCACCATTATACCTAAGCCCTTTCAGATTTTGTAGCTATTGATTTGTCTAGCTATTAAATTCTATCGATTCTTTTCTGCTCGATTGCTAAATTGTAATTTATACCTGTCCAACTTGTTGAACAAAAGAGCTGAACAATTAATAGATAGGGTATTTTAATCAAAACGTACATAAGTCAAACTAACCTCGTACTCCCTTCGTTTCGGTGTGCTGCTATTACAACTCATATATCCATTATTATTGAGCATTTTTATAAAATCTCGTCGAATTTTATTTGACGACGCCATGAATTTGAATGTTCTTACTAAACGATATATTTTGCAAAAATAGCAATAAAAAAAATTCACGATAAGAAAAAATTCTTTTTTTAGTTCAATAAAAATACATACAAAAAAAGAAAACACTTTGTTTATCATTTACTGAGTGCATTATATCAGCTCGTTTGTTATTTTCACTTATTTTTGTGATTTTTAAATGGCGTGAGAAAATTAAAAAATAAAAATAAGCAAAAATAATTTATAATGAAAACTCTGTTTGAATTCACTTTTGTTGGCACTGCCACTGATTTTCACGCTATTTCAAATTGTAGATAGATGTATCTAGCTATTTTTCTTCCACATTTTCTTTGTATTTCTGAGTATACAGACTATGTCTATTAACTTGCGATCAACAATAAAAGCAGAGAACTTTCAATTAAGGGCAAAATTAAGGAGGAAATTTGAATCACCACTACTCGTAAAAAATTAAAAAAAAAAAAATTCCTCTGTTTCAGGTTTTTAGAGGAAAATTCACAAACAATCTTCTGAATGCGGGTTCAATGCTATGCGACAAAGATAATCAAAGATCGTTAAACAAAATTTAAATAGGATATTTTATATTTCCTGTTTTTTCTTTAAATTTGGTCAATGCGAAAAAAACTAGGGAAAGATACAACAAATCAAAAAATTAAATTAAAATAAACCGAGTATTGATGTTCGATGCTAACTACAGAAATTCACAAACTGAAATTCAAACTGCGACTGTTTCTGTATTCTTTCGTGATCGAGGAAATCTCTTAAACGAACGAAACAGTGTTGCCCCTCAACTAGTTGAAAATTAAGTGTGATTGATTTAAAATGTGAAAACAATGTACATAGTTACCTATAATTATTTTACTTTAAAACACAGAGGGTATAAAACACCGTAGCATTAAATAAGGATCTAAGCGCTTTGTAGTCAACAGATTTCTTAAGTCTAAATTATAAAAAGGCATATTTATGTACCTACATGCACCGAAAAATTAAAAAATCTACTATACAAGATAAAAATTTGCAAACAAAAGTTAAAAATAACGCACCATAAATTAGGGATGTATTTATTAGAAATTAATTTTATTACTTATAAGTAGAAAAGAATAAAAAAGAATTTTGCGATTGTTTACAAAAATGTCCATTGTTTTTTTTCAAAATCATTTTAAAAAACTCGAGAGTTTACTACAACTCTTTTCTTTTTATTTCTTGGGAAAAAATCGCGAAGGCTTTTAGTGCCCAAAGAAATTGATGGGCTTTTTCCCAAAGAGAATTGCTTCGGAACATTAGAAATGTATTTTTTAGTTTTTTTTTTTCATAATTTGAAACGAACAAGCTTTTGAAAAAAAATTAAATGAGATAAACAACATTTTTTATGCAAACTCTCAAGTTTGCTCGGTCAACTTTTACTTTTTCCTGGAGTTGATAAAATCTAAAGTTGATCAAACTCTAGAGTTAAAAAACGAATGCTAAAACGTCAACTTTGTGTGAATAAAAACAAATTCAAAAGTCGAGGAAAAAATCCTCAAGTTACATAATGTTCAACTTTAAGTAAATAAAATCGGCCGAAGTTCATTATTTAGGTAAGTTAACTTGATTTATTTTCATTTTAATGGAAATTTGTTTAGGTGAAGTAATGACGGTAATTGCACGTCTAAGTTTGCATAATTAGAGCGGCTTACAAAAGGGCCAAATGCAATGTTCGAAATAATTTTTCTTTTAGATTCGTATTTTCTAAGACTATGAAATTGTAATGTTTTGTTAATATTTACAATTGCACAATAAGATTAGATTAGATTTTTATTCAACAATCGAACACTTTATGATATCTAATTACATATTTACAATTTAAATAATTACAGATCTTGGATATTTACACACACTAAAATTTGATCAGGTGGCAACGCTGGAACGCAATTGCTGCTTTTTTTTTGAGTGAGCAGCTAAGCTATATTAGGTTTTACCACTTTTTTGTTTTAATATTTTGGTTGACTACTTCACGTGTTTTCTTCCTCTTTTGTGTTTCTAGCAAATAAGAAATTGAGATAGAAAGATAGCAATAAGCCGATAACCAGAAACCAATCAAACCAGCCGCCTAGTAGCCGACAACAAGTTTTCTTGTAATTTGTAAAGAAGTACCTACCTATACAAATATTTACAAATTTAACGGAACTATCAGGTTGTGTTTGTAGGTACTTGCGTTCTATGTTCTATGCTTTTGTTTATTTTTCAATGTATTCAGCTATACTATACTGTGAAAGGAGCTGAAGTGAGAATAACTATGAGAATAAAAAAACTTGTTTTCTTCTTTGATTAAAAATAAAAGAAAAATAATGTGTGATCGTGTGCGCACATGAAGAACATACATATGTAAATACCAAGCCAACAGAGAAGAGAAACAGATCAGACATCTGCTTTGTAACAACGTTGTTTATATTGAATTATACAGTGCGGCTCACTTGGTTCTGTATATAGAGATATTTGATTTATAATTATTTTTATTTACATGTTAAGCTAAGAAGAGTAACATTTTTTATGGCAGAATTTGTCACTTTCTTGCAGGAGGCAGTCACATAGCAATAAAAATATTTGCTTGACAAAAAATTATGCCTAAAGGTTGGTTGGATTAAAATTACAAAAACAATTATAGGCAACTCAGTGGCTCTATTTTTTTCAGTGGAAATTTACCTAGTTCGTTTCCATGCTGGCAGCAACAGGAACGAGTGTTTGGAATATGTATAGCCCTCCCATAAGGCCTGTACTGTAAATTTTTAGTGGACAAACTATCCACAGCCTCTGATACCTAAATAGAAATATTTTTGCTCTGCAAAGCGTGTCATATTGGTGCCAAGTTTAAAAATGTTTGCTTACTTTAAGAGGGGAAATAAAAAAACCACAAACAATGCCTAAATAAGCGCCACCCTAATACTAAAATCTATGAATGGAATTATCCTTTCAATAAAATAATAAATGTGAATTTTATATTAAAAAACATTTATCTTTATTTGCGAACGAATATTCTATGCTGTAGCTAGGGTTCCCAACTTTTTTCGATACGAAAGAAGGACATAATTTTTCTAAATATGTAGGTACATAGAAATAAAATACGGTAGTTACCTATTAATTTTTTAAATTCGAAATAATACTTTATAAATAAAATCCTTGCGGCCCGGAAAATCAATTTAGTTTTCTTACAAGGCACTAGCAAAGCCGGTACTTCCAAAGTCAACAAGGCCAGTTATTACCACTCCACTTTAAGAGAAAACAAGAATTGGCTTAATTTAGATCCGGTACTAGAACTTTCGGCTTACTAGTCTAATACGCTAACCACTGCACTGGCTTCTTTGAAAAACAAAAGTTCAATGATGAAAATGAATAACTTTAAACTTAAAAGGGGTATTTCTGATTCGATAGGAAAACTCGCCTAACATTCTTTTATGAGTTTTTTCTTTATTTAATAGAGCCGACGCGTCGCGAGGCACGGAATAAATACAAAAACTATTAACTTAATGGAAATTAAACTAAAAAAAAACTGTTCCATTTTTAAACATTCGCTCTTCCTTAGATACCAAATATTATTTAACAAGATTTGTGAAAATTTTTCTTCTGTCAATTTTATTGTGCAAATAAAGCCAACTGTGAGAAATAAATAAATTTGTGATCCAGTTTGTTTTATTATCATGATCTGATCCGGATCAGATTAATTGGGAAATAAAACGCAGCTAATATACAATTTAGGTATCTCGTCAAAGTTCGTACGGGCTCTAGTTAAACTGAAGCAGCAAACAACGGCCAAATTCCTAAACGCAAAATTTGCGCAAATTATGCTAAGCAAACAGTTCCAAAATGCAAATGTAAACATCCCTGCTAAGCAGATTATCCATAAACGTACAAGATTTTATTTTTATGCGCAAATGCAAATGTATTTGTGCAAATGTCAAAAATATCTTGCGCACTTCACTTGCATTTCAATTTGTATTTGTTTCAGCTTGCTTTTTTCATTTGCTTTGCATGTGTTTTGCTTTGCAAATGTTGCGCTTAGGAATTTGCCCAACGGCTAATATCGTTCAAAAAAATTGACTGCAAACCGAGGAGTCAAAAAAGGCTGCAACCACAGTCCTCTACTTTTTGATCTTTTCTTCGATGACCTTGTGGAATGGCTAACTTGTGGCGTTGAATTTGACAACACGAATTTAAAAGTAATCATGAAAGGAAAGGTGGCCTAAAATGGCCCACCAAGGTAAAACGTCCCCCTCACTGGAAATCGTGGAATCGAACAGAATTAGAAGGTTTTGTGAACACAATTCTTCAGTTTATCAGTACCGACGTACACGAAATGTTAGCAACTTCAAGCTAATGTTTTAAATTTGAAACGTCAAACCTTCTCTAGCCATCTCCAAAAGTAGACTTCATACAATTTTGTGAAAAATTTGTTGACAAAAACTTCTATAAAAAACATTAAATTTTTGAGAAAGCAGCAAACGCATATAAATATTAAGAACTTCGTATTAGTTTACTGAAATTAGTTGGTCTAGTACTATTTCAGTTTGTTCGGAATTAAAACTTAAATAAAAAAAACCCTAAACGGGTAAAATGGCATAGTGTGCCATTTTATACTCAAACAAACATTTTCATTTTCTTAATATTGAAAATGGTTGGAAAATATTAACGATCTAAAGAAAGGCACTCCTGGACTGAGGAAGCATATCAAAAGCCTTAAAAAAGAAATAGTCTGGAAAAACGTATCCAAAACTTTCGGAGTTCCAAAAACTACACTGAGGAGACGAGCAGCCAACAAGAACAAGATTTTGAATGGCTTACAGAAGGGTCCACTTTTCCAGGCAAATGGAAAAAGTGCTCGTTGACTATATTTTGCCTTTAGAATCACGTATGTTTGGACAAACTAATGGTTTTGGTTAACATGCCTGGTTAAAATGGCATACTAGTATGCCACCTACATTATATCTATCTATAATCGAATGATGAGCAGTGTATAATTAAACATTGAGTTTCATGGCGGCCCGGCACGCGTGGCGAATATTTGAAATGAACTAAGTGAGAGAAGCTTGTTATAATATTTTGCAGAACACTTCTCGGTTTAAAGAAAAATATATGATTAAAAATAAGTATGCCTCCATGAATAGGTATTGCAAAACTTTAACACAACAAAATTGTTTTGATCAAGTCTGCTGAAAAAATAAAACTGGATTTGAATTTTAAAGTAAGTCGAAGGAATGAAAAAGATAGTTGTTTGTCTTTGTAGTAATCTTTTGTTGAAGAGCTAAATGTGAAAATCCTGAAAGTATGCTATTGAATTAGATTCAAATATCAGATGTAAGCAAATTGCAGTGATGCCACTTAACGTTTTGAATTTTAATTCCATAACGTTTTATCGATTTTATGCCGATTCTTTCAATGATTTTAATTTTCGCATTGTCTTTTCAATGCCAGTTACGGATCTGTACGAGTATGTTTGTTCGAAATAGAATTTGTATGGTGCTTTTTGGACATGAAGCAACAAAAGGCTAGAGCGGTTGGGCTGGTTTGAGACCCTTTAAGGAGGGAGGAGCAATTCTTCGAAATAAAAATATAATATAATTAATCCGACCCCACCTATAAATTTTTTGATAGATATTCCTTTAAAAGGTTGTTCTTTAGAGAAGAGATTATAATTTACTCGTTAAAACCCCTTTTGACAGTCACGTCGTCATCTTGGATTTAAGTCCCTTTCAGATGAAGAAACAAGTTGCTGGAGACTTTTTTTTTACGTTTTCCTTTATTTTTTCAAAAATCTCTTATACGATACCTCACATGAAGAAACATACCCTAAAATATTTTCCGTACTCTCCTTATGAAATATTTTGGTTGAAGGCTTATTGCATGTGCGTGAAAAAAAAAAGTTGTGCTGTATTGTGCTCATCTTGGGTTGTGCCGTAATTTTTTTTTTTCAAGTTCGCAAATTTTACGAATGAATTTTTTTTTAAATTAAATTTTCCAAAATTAGATTAAAATTCTAAAATATCTTAAATTTGTACTCAAAAAATGATGCTTATGCCCGTAATATTCACGCCGTTTAAAATCGGTTTAGATTCAGAAGTCGGTTTAAAATTTTTGAACCGACTAATCGGTAATATTCACTCACTTAAACCGACGTTAACCAAAATTTTAAACGGAACGACTAATCGGTAATATACACTCACTTAAACCGAAGTTAACCAAAATTTTAAACGGAATGATCGGTTTAACTACGATAAACCGACTCCATCTTAAACGAGGCATTTTCGTGTCGTTTAGGTACGGTTTAAATGGTTTTAGCTAATATTCAACATTTTATTGGTTTATTCAGTCAGTGCAAAATATTCAATCGTGTTATTTTTGGCGATGATGGCTATTCACAAACAAGTTCTATTTTTTGGCTCTAGAATCAGATGTTCAAAGGGTAGACAACGCGGTGCATTCAAGAGGACACAAGCGTCCACATTCAATCTCTGTCTATCAACTCCTACTCTCACCTCCCCGTGGTGAACATCGGGTGCCTAGTACCTTTGACTGAAGATGGGGATCCAATCCCTGTGGACGGTTTAAGGTGGCAGCAGACGAGAGAGGGGGGGAGGAGTGTTTCCACTAAGGCACTTCTCCTTTTTTCAGGCGGCAGCGGAGGAATTCCCCAGATGGAATCAACGGTGGCGTCTACAGTTCTAGTCAGTTTGAACTACTTAGTGAACACCTTATATGGGCTACTACGACGTATTCGTAGCTCAGGCCTATAAGGAGCGGTTTATCCGGCTCCCCGTCCTTGGAGTTATAATAAGGATCTGGTCCTCCAGGCTAGGGGGTTGTGCGTCGGGGTGACTTCCCTACCACGTAAAAAAGTATCGGTTCCGAAACAACAACAAGCCTCGGATATGGATGATTTTAATGTTGACGACCCCAGCAAACGAAACAAGGACAATGAATTTCGGATCTGCACGTGGAATGTACGGACCCTAAACAGGCCACGTGCAGCCGAACAACTAGTGGAGAACCTGGATAGGCTAAGGGCTGATGTAACAGCCATCCAGGAAGTGCGATGGGATGGAGAGGGCATCCGAAGGATGAAAACGTGTGACATCTACTTCGGCGAGTGCTGCAAGGAGCAAGGTCAGCGGCTCTTTGGTTGTGGTTTTGTGGTAAGGGGAAGACTTAGGCAAGAAGTCTTGGGCTTCAGAAATGTAAGCGAGCGCCTGGTCACAATCCGCATCAAAGCAAAGTTCAAAAACATCACGTTGATCTGTGCCCATGCCCCAACAGAAGAAAAGGATGACTCAACCAAAGAAGAATTCTACGATCTCCTCGAGGATACGTATGATAGGTGCCCCAAGTACGACGTCAAGATTATTCTTGGCGACTTCAACGCCAAGATTGGAAAGGAGGGCATCTTTGGTTCGATAGTCGGAGGACACAGCCTGCACGACAACACTTCCGGTAACGGACTCAGGCTCATCGATTTCGCGGCGGGGCGAAATGCCATCATAGCAAGCACTCTATTCCCACACCTCAATATACACAAAGGGACCTGGCGGTCTCCGGATCAACGAACCGTCAACCAGATTGATCATGTTGCGATAGACGCCAGACATGCTTCCAGTATCCTGGATGTCCGAACGTTCCGAGGTGCCAACATAGACTCGGATCACTACCTGGTGGTAGCGCAAGTACGTATGCGGATATCTATGGCGCCACAACGACGAGCGGATGCTGTAAAACGATTTAACGTCGCGAAGCTAAAATCGCAAGAGATAGCCAGGACTTTTGCAGACCACGTCTCTCTTAAACTCTCAACAAGCCCGCCACAAGCATCATCTGTAGAGGACCAATGGAAACACTGCCAAAATGCCATCAAAAGTGCCGCTACTGATGTGCTGGGTTTCACTAGGCCACCACAACGAAACCCCTGGTTCGATGAAGAATGCAGACTAGCACATGAAGCAAAGAACGAGGCCTACCAAGCAATGCTGCAGACTAGAACCAGAGCTGCTGAGAGAGCAGCCCGGGAGCTCTACGGGCAAAAGCGAAGGGAGGAACGCCGACTTCTCAGGAGGAAAAAGAGAGAGCATGCGAAGCGGGCGGTCGAGTCTATTGAGGACTGTAGCGGCAGGGGGGATGTTCGAAAGTTCTACCGAAGGGTGAGGCAAACTACCCAGGGTTACAAGGCCAGAACGGAAGCCTGCCGAGACGAGAGTGGGAATATGGTGGTAGACACATAGTCGGTGCTGAGGATCTGGAAACAACACTTTTCTAGACTGCTAAACGGCGAAGATGGCCAAAATTCCGCTGTAAGACAGAACACTCCATTCAACCTGGACGATGATGGTCAAAATTTCCGTCCACCCGACCCAAATGAAGTGCGGTTAGCGATAGCCAAGCTTAAAACGTACAAGGCTGCTGGTGCGGATGGCCTGCCAGCCGAGCTATTCAAAGCAGGGGGAGATGACTTGGTAGGGAGTATACACCAGCTTATCTCCAAAATTTGGTCGGAGGAAAGTATGCCCGATGAATGGAACCTCGGTATAGTGTGCCCCATCCACAAGAAAGGAGATGCTCTGACCTGTTCCAACTACAGAGGTATAAGTCTCCTCAACGTCGCATACAAAATCTTGTCATCTATACTGTGTGATCGCTTAAAACCGTTTGTCAACGATCTGATCGGCCCCTATCAGTGTGGTTTTAGGCCCGGCAAATCAACCGTCGATCAAATGTTCACACTCCGACAGATTTTGGAAAAAACCCAGGAGTTTCAAATCGATACACACCACCTCTTTATCGATTTTAAAGTCGCATATGATAGCGTAGACAGAGACGAGCTATTCAGAGCCATGGCGCATCTCGGCATCCCTGCCAAACTCGTCCGCTTGTGCAGGATGACGATGGAGAAATCTCGCTGCTCCGTCAAAGTCGAGAAAGGTTTGAGGCAAGGCGACGCGTTATCATGCAACCTGTTTAACATCGTTCTTGAAGCAATCGTACGCAACTCGCAAGTCAACAACAGAGGTACAATTTTTCAAAAGTCTGTTCAACTACTTGCTTATGCAGATGATATTGACATCATTGGGAGAACGAAGCGAGCTGTTACCGGCGCGTTTGCAAGTATTGAATCGGAGGCGGCAAAAATGGGTTTGGCTGTTAATGAGGACAAGACGAAGTATATGCTATCATCGAGAAAGAAATCTCAACATCGTCGGCTCGGGCAAAACGTCACGATGGATAGATACAACTTCGAAGTCGTCAAGGACTTTGTCTACCTGGGCTCCACTGTAACATCGCAAAATGACATCAGCGCAGAGATCAAACGAAGAATTACTCTTGCCAATCGCTGTTTCTTCGGGCTAAGAAGGCATCTAAGTAATAAAGCCCTCTCTCAGAGAACCAAGGAGACCTTATATAAGACCCTAATCATCCCGGTCCTGCTATATGGGGCAGAGGCATGGACCCTGTCAAAAACGGATGAGAATCTGCTTGGGTGCTTTGAAAGGAAGATTCTTCGGGTGATCTTCGGTCCAGTCTGTATCGATGGAGTATGGAGGAGAAGATTTAATAACGAGCTTTACGGGCTTTACAGCGACGTCGACCTGGTCAAGAAGCTGAAAATTCAGCGGCTGAGATGGCTGGGACACGTGGAGCGTATGGACACCAACGCACCAGCCCGACGAGTCTTCAAATCTACCCCTGACGGTCTGCGCAGCAGAGGAAGACCCCACCTTAGGTGGCGCACACAAGTGGAAAACGACCTCAACCAACTTGGAGTGCGTAACTGGAGGCAGCTAGCTAGGGACCGAGCTGGCTGGAGGGGCTTGTTGGTTGAGGCCGTAGTCCATCCTGGGCTGTGAGCGCCATCTAAAGTAAAGTAAGTAAGATGGCTATTCAAACACATCATATTTGTGCACGTTATTCACACATCGGGGTAGAGTTGACCAATTAACCAGAAAGGGCTTATATACCGAGAGCTGGTAAACGATTTGATCAAAGTGTTTTATATCGCTCCAAAATTTGTGAGCATGATATTTGTATACCGCAGTGCAAACTACGTGCCATAGAGCTTTTAGCGATATCGCGGCCCTAAGACCAACGTAATACACTTTCAAAATTCAAAAAAATGAGTGAAGTTTAAGTGTATTATACCGCTCCAAATTTTGTGATCATTGTTTATATGTGTCCAAATTAAATGCCATCGGTCTGGCAGCGATACCGTGGCCCTAACACCTAAATAATGCACTTTCAAAACGCAACCAAAAAAATCATAATAGTTCGTGGTTACTGTCCACACTCAATTTCATCACCTTGACAGTAATATGTACCTCATACCTAGCACCACTATAATGCACTTTCAAAATGCTAATACTATTTTTTTGTTAGGAAAGTGCATAATGGTAGTGTAATGTTTACGATATCGCTGCCAGACTAATGTAATTCAGTTTGGACAGATATAAAATTTGGAGCGGTTAAAAAAACTTGTGTTGCATTTTATATGTGCATTATGGAGGTGTTTGGGCTGCGCTATTGCTGTAAGGTTGATGGAGTTTAGTTGCCATCTTGCTTAATATAATATGATAGATATTAGAACTGAATTAACGACCAACGCGGAACTGCAACCAGATCATCAAGAAGAATTCAACTCGCAACAAATCGTTCATGGAATATTTGGAAGACACAATGCGGTGGACGTTATTTTTGACATTTTTTCGCAACGTTAAACACGATAAAGAGGAATTAAAGACATTTCTAATGCTTATTTGTGTTTGACACGAATTAATTAATTTATTTTATTTAAATATAAAATGACAATTCAAAAAATAAATGTCAAGAAAAGCCTTTTTTAGTTTTTTCATACTGGCGATGCTATGCGACGGTCGGTTTAAATGACAAATTTAAACCGACGTAAACCGAATGGAATTTTTTGCTTAAACGGAGTGAATATTACCGATTTAAACGAGATTTTGTCGTTTAAATTCTATCGGTTTAGTTCGGTTAAATGTAGTCGGTTTAAGGGCTTTTAAACCAAGTTTTAAACGGCGTGAATATTACGGCGGTTATAATCGAAGGGATAAAAGGTTAGAAAGCTCTTCATCTTCAAATAATAAAAAAAAATGCGCGGTTTTTTCGATTATTTACAGAGCTTTGGTGGTGGAAGAATCAGGGCCTAGTGAAGGGGCTGCCGTTTTGAAAACTTGCATGGGAGTATTTCACTTGCGTTTTGTGAATTCCGATTTGTATTTACAAGAAAATATAAGCCAATAGATTATTATTATTTGTATTGTATTATTTATACTAGAATGTCAGTTTATTAGACTTGACCATTCTTTATTCCGTCAATTTCATTGAATTTTTGAACAACAACAACAACTTAAAGGTGCTACCACCAATTGCTTACGAATTAACTTTGGGTATTTTAATTCGTTTTATTTTTGTTTGGCTAGAGATATAGCTATTTCAAGGGGTGCCAAGCCCTATCATCAGTCTCCTTTATAGTGGTGCTGAGCTTTAATCCAATTTTATTTGAAAAACTTTCTACACATCATGCGGTATTTGAACCCGCGCATCAGATTTGCTCAGTCTTCGGAGCTGTGTACCCTACGTACTATGCCACCGTTTATTTATTATTTTCAGAGCTTTAAATGAGCCTTAAAAATGTCAAAAAATCAAGTTTTGTAATTTCAACTTACAATAGTAATAGTAACGAAAATCCCACGGTTTTTCTTATTATTTTCAGAACTTTCTTTATTTAAATACTTATTCAAAAACTATTATTACATATATGTTAAAAATTTCTTAAATCCATTCATTAAAATTCTGCTTGTATGAAAATAATCGTTCAGTTTTAAACTGAATACATACCTGCATACATAGAAAGTATATGTCAGAAGTTTCCAAAAACTAAATAAGACCCGACGGGCGTTATTTCGCTGTAATAATCAAACGGCACGCGCATGGTAGTGCCCAGCCAAGTTCTCGGAACTTTCACAGGAACAAACTCAATCGATTTTCAACCCCCACCTCTATCTTCGGAACCAATTATGTCAGAAACTTGCTAAGCTAAGCAAGGTCAGGTGCCTCACCGAATTTAGATTCCTTACCATTAGTGGTTCCTGAGATACAGGACGACAAAAATCGCGGAAACCGTAACTGACTGACTCAATGAATTACTGACTGACAGATCATTGAAATTATGGAGCACCGACACCGCACAAGAGTCTTTGTGGTAGGTATATAAAATGGAAACAAATTGGTACAGCGGTAGGGCTTACAATAAGTCCAAAAGAAAAAAATTAAAATTTGAGATTTAACATTCAGGTGAGGAGGCGTGGCATACTCCCACTTTTCTCAAGATAATAGTTATTATCAATTAAATGGACCACTCTTGATTGTCGCTCGGTAGAGCGAAAGGGCTTGTAACGTGTACAAAGCAAACAATCGTGAATTTGAGGTTTTCCATATAGGGGGCGTGGTATCTGCCCACATTCTGAGAATGGTTAACAATTATAAGAAAAACACTGCTTGTTGTAGAATAATGAAATTCGTAAGTGCGGTAGCGCTTGCAATGCTTAGAAAGGAAAAAGTCGAAAATCTAAGGTTTTCCATATAGGGGGAGTGGTATGCGACCACTTCCTAAAAACTATTAGCAATTAGGTATATGTAGCACTTTTTATTGTTATAGAATGATGAAATTTGGTATAGCGGTAGGGCTGGCAATGTGTGAAAAGGGAAAAAATTAAATTCGACATTTCATTAAGGCGCGTGGCATCCACTCCATTATATGGAGCACTGATGATTGCTGTAGAATAATATAATTTGGTAGAACGGTAGGGCTGGCAATGCATGCAAAAAAAAATTGAAATTTAGAAGTCAGGAGGCGTGGCATCCACCCTCTTTCTCAGAACTGTTTCTAATTATTGTAGAATGATGAAATTTAGTAGAGCGATATGGCTAGCAATGTATGCAAACGAAAAAATTGAAAATTTGGGATTTGAAATTTGAAATTCATTAAGCTTTCCTGATTGTTGTATAATGATGTAAGTTAGTGTGTTATGGCGCAGGTACATGCAAAAATTGAAAATTTAAGATTTAGTTTAAAAAAAAAGATGATTGAAATCACACCAATAAAATTAATGTTAAAATAGAGCCAAGTACCCCATGTATACAAAAAAAAACTGTATGTAACAGTCGTGAAAAGTAGTGATATCTTAAAGTATCCAAGTGTAAAGTTCCAAGTGTATTAAAGTTTATTATCTATCAAATATTTTAAGTAGAGTAATATCGAAACAACTCCAAATTATGGGAGAAATTTCTTATTTAATGATTATGAATAAAAATTGATTTTTATATTTTATAGCTTGATGAATAGCTTAACATGAGCCTCTCAAATTTATTCCAGCCCTAACATTGTTTGAATAAATTTCGTTATTAAAAGATAGTTGTGATGTGATTTTATGGATATGACAACATACCTACCAACTATAAATATTGAACTTGGTGATAATAAGATAAAGTGTTTTTATTTTGTGAAGTAATAAAAATTGATTTAAGTTTTATTTACTAACCTTCAAAAATATATGCATTACCTTACAATATAAAATTTAGGCCATGAGCTCACACAAAAATGGTAGTCTTTGACCAAAACCAAGAATGAGGCAGATAAATATTATCATGTTGGAATTAGTATCTAGTGATGCAAAAGACAAAAAACGAACAAATTTAAAACCGAAGAACGTGCAAAGCATTTCATTTTTATTATTTCTATTCTCATAAATCACAATGCAGTGCAAAACAGAAAGAATGTCATTCTCAATGAAGGAAAGGTAGGCTAATGACTTAAGTCCTTTATTCACATACATTTCATGCCTATAAACGGCATTTACAACAGACTGTTGCGTACAAAACAAAGAAAAAGGAGCACATAGTTAGAGTCATCACTTGCTATATAATGTCCTGCTATTTAGACTCCTTTAAAAAAAATCAACAAAAAAAGACGATGAAAACCTTTGCTTCGTGCTTTGCTTACAGGAAGAGCTCTTATGTAAATTCTATTCCGTAAGATATAATACCTATATGAATATGTGTGACAATATATGTATGTACCAACATACCACTATACTAGTCGTAAAATTGATTATTATGCAGTACAATACAATACACCTGCAAACTGCATTCTTGTGCTTTAGAACGAAGAATAGCCTTTATACCTTGAAGCTTTAAGCGAGTTCATTGTGAGAGGATACTATGCCATCCCTTTTTAATATTTTCTTTTTTTTTTAATGCATAAAAGTTAATATCGTATAACGACTATGTAGAATAGCTGCAAATATGGTCGCGGTGACCAAAGGTCTTGTATTTAAAACAATACATACAATACAATACCATACCCATACTTCATACATCCAATACCTCACCCTCACCGTTTAACAATTTACCACAAGTTCCAAAAAAGAACCTGTCAGAACCTCTATCATAAGGGACGTTTAAACTAATAAATCTGAATACATGTTCGGTAACTCAGGCGATAACGTGTCGCATCCTTAAAAAATTAAACGATTTGAATTTCTGCAACTCGTTTGCGATAAGTTGAATTTTCTACCAGTTTCGACTGGAACTTCCATTGGAAGATATTAAGTTTAACTGTCATGTTTGCATTTCAAAACTAAAACAATAGAATAGGTTCGTTTTATTAGTAATTTATAACTAGCGCAGCAACACATGTTCCCATAAAATGCTTTATCTACTTTTTATCCATTCTTTATTTCTGTGGCTATGTTCACTCCCCTTTGTGAGTATGAAAAATAATTTACTTCGCGACATTTGAAGTTCAAGTCCACACTCTTTGTCTACTTTTATAGGTACTCACTAATTAACTGGCTTTTAGGTTTTTTTTATTCTTTACCGAGGGAAATTTTAATAAAAAAAAAGCTAAAACACGCTTATAAGAAAGACATTCCAAAACACCATGCACATTCCCATAAAGATACGTATTAAATAAACCTCATATAAGAAAAACGTTTATAAGAAAAACACTGATATAAGAAACTTATTCTGATACAAAATCTCATTCACTACATAGAAAATTAAACTTTTATAAGAAATTTTCCCGTGTAAGGTTCTAAATGATGCGCAGTGTAACATTCACAAAATTTCTGAACCCACCCTTATTGAATTGCCAAAGAAGTGACAGAAAAAAATTATTTCATCTTATGTACTTTTTTCAAGGTTTATATTCAGCGTGTTCCAGTTGATTGTTAAAGTTATAGAGGGTCCTGATAATGCGATAAAGTGAGGTTTGTTTTAATTTTCTTCCTGTCTTGACAATTTTTTTTGATGGTTACAGAACATGGGTCCTGTTCTGTATATGAAATAGGGTAGGTATAACCGTACGTCAAACAGGAGGGAGCTTTTAAATCTGATAGCTGAAACCGAATTTGGTTAGCATGCTTAAATGCTGTCGACTGATTTTCGGTGGCCGGGTAGCTGGCAGCCATTGAAAAATCTCTCTCACGAATACCCCGCGGCGGCTGGCGGAAATACAAAACTGATTTAAGAACGGGTACTAGGAACGTACCTATATACCTACACGAACCTACCACCACAGTAAGAGTATTGTATACTTTTAAGTTGTTCCAAATCAATGTATTTATACCTATTTTAATTTTAAAGATGAGCCCAGAGAATTGAATAGTCCCAATAAGGTCCGAAAATATTAAGGATTGTCAAACAACTTCATTGATAAAACAAATTTTCTAAAAAATTAATAACAGCATAAATCTTTAATAGCCATAAGTAAAACAACAACAATAATATTTTTCTATTGGTTTTGTTTTTCTCCTTCTTCGTACACTAGCCAGACGACGGGCTTATAGTCTTACACATACAAACATTTCTTGGTGTCTAAATTTAACCAAATTCCCCTGAAAAAATATAATTTGCAGCGTGCCTTTAGCCTTACCAACGTTATGGATCCTAAATAATTAACCATACATTACATTCTCAATTTTTTGGGGCTTAATTTGATGTATGGTTCATTATTTGTAGCCCACGTAAATATTTGGGTAATACAATACACGGTTTATTATTTAGAGCCCATTCCATTTGGTCCATTTTGCTGAAATATTTAAGTCGTAACTAAATTTGATTATTGGTAGGGCCCAGCGTAAATATATTTGTGTCGGTAGCCATCGACTAAAATTATGCGTTTTAGTTTAAGAAAGGTACGACAGCCGACAACAGCATCTAACTCATGAGCCCAACTGTCGTGCCTGCGCGAAATGCATTAGACTAACTGGCTGAACAGAATGGTGACGCAGACGGAACCGGAGACGGAGCTGGAACAGCTGTCAAAATATTGAACACACGCAAATTCAATGTTGCGAACACAACGGAACGTAGACGCATACGGAGACGCAGACGCAGACGGAAGAGTTCACCAACTTTTAACTTTTGACGTACGGCACTTTTGACGTTTCAATTTGTATGAAGAAAAAAACAACTTTTTGGGTCGGAAAAAAATATTGTGGTTATTTGTATCGCGAAAAAAATTATTTATTAAAAGGAAAATTATTGGAAACAAAAAATGTGAATTCTGAGCTTGTACACAATAATATGCTTTTGTTTTTCTTCAAAATACTTTCAAAGCTTTACAGCTCCATTGTGGACATGTAAAAAAAATAACGTACGACACTTTTTGACAGCTCTTCCAGTTCCGTCTGCGGCTTCAGTTCCGTCATTCTATTCTGTTCAGCCAGTAAAGGTCATAAAAAGCTACCATTTATATAGGTATCCATAAGCAAAAATACTGAATATAAAGATATGAATCTTTCGTACGTTTTACCCTCCAAAACCCATTTGTTTATATTGTTGTATTTGTAATTTAATTTTGTGCCGATGAATAGATGTGAAATCCAACAACAATATAGCAGGGTAGCGTGAAGATAAGTAATGTGAATGTGCGAGTTTTATACCGCCATTAGTACGCATACTTTCTCATTTTTTATCTGATAGATCTTTTATGTAGGCAAACTCAAATGACAGCCGAGGATTCATATCTTTATAGCTATTCATTATCTTTGTCCATATGTATTTTACATTACATAAGGGTGGTTTTTGTAGAAGAGCATTCTCTCAAACACGATTCGATGAAAATCAAATAAGTTTTCAAATAAAATTAAAAACTGTGTCAAACGGTTTAATTGATCAAATTCGATGCTTGCCAAAGCCATGTTGCCGAGCTTGTTGCCCCATATAAACAACCCTATTTTGAAAGGTGTGCTAAACACACACATACCCAGACACAACACACACAAGGATTGTTGAATCGTGAGTCGTGACATTTCTGAGTATGAATGAGCGAATGAGCATTTTTTCGTTTTTTCCTAAAATGTAAGGAAGGGCCTCTTAAGATGCGGTGCAGGGCTTCAAAAACATAATCTTTCCTTTTATATTCTAAACTTATTAAAATCAATAAATTCACATGCAAATATGTATAATATATGTAGGTATTCTTTTCAAATAAATAAGCCTTTTATAGATCAATGTGTCTAGGTCTAATCTACTGACAAATCGCTTGACATTCTGACTGATAAAGCACATGGTCACCTTTAGTTTAGCAGAAGGACACTTTTGAGACTTGACGTTGTCCTTTTTTGTATTTAAAAACGTTTCCTTCCGTCTTTGTATCCACACAGACCTAACTTTTTGGGTTCTTATGCCAAAATAATGTATGAAAGTACCTACACATTAACCTCAATAATTCAGCATTGGCCAAATAAAGATGAGGTAGTCCGGGTGGAAGCAGGTGATGTGGCCATCAAAGAGATAATGACAACTCATGTTATAACAACCAGCCCCAAAGATAGTCATTATTTATATTTACATAAATGTACATACATATGTAGGTGGCATACCTGCATATGGACATTATGTACATGAATAAAAAATAATACACTTGTTAGAAAATTCTTTAGATGGTATCTCAAACTGTTGAATTAAGGTAGCTCTGTTTAAGCATTATCCTTGCCTTTTCGAAGGATAATAAAATTAATAATATGCGATATGAAACTTAATTTTTCTCACCAACTATAAGTAACATAATACCCGTGCATCTATAACAATAGCAAACATAAGCGGATACTCATATTGTATTGATCCTTTCTTTTCTAAAGTTTGGAAACGAACAAAATATATGTAGATATTCAGAATATCCGTTCTTTAAATGGGAGACTATGTGAAATCATCATGGAACTTGGATTCTCAAGAAGAGTGAATACTGTATGGGGTATTATTATGAAAGGTGAAAAGTATATATAAAGCAATCAATAAATTCTTATTTTGGAATATAGACCGATAACAATCTGTAAATATCAAATTCATGATTTCACCTTTATGTCGTATGACAAGTCACATATCTAACTACATTTCACAATGCCAGAAAAGTTGAGAAGTGAAATATTAATATCAACTTTAACATATCAGTTGAATATAGACCAGAACAATAGGTACACAGAAATGAGAAAAGACCTTTTTTTTGTTATGGAGGTTTTGGCATCATACGAGAATTTTACACGATGAAATGCAATGTTAATGTTTCATTGGCCTACTTTTGCAACCAAGAGCATTTTAAAGTGGCCTGATGCATACGTTATAATATGAGGTTAAGAATACTTAATTCAAGGAGTGTATAATATTCTTAACTTAAAAGTAAAAGGAAAAGGATATTATACAAGGTTTTAATAAATAATGTCATAAAATGAACGACTGGGTCGAACGTACTTAGGTACTGTTATTAGTTCAAGTCTCTAAGAATTTAATATTTTGATAAATGAAAAAAAAATATTACTTACGGACAACAGTTTAAACGGAAACGAACCATTGCCTTTATTTTAATAGGTAAACGTTCAGGACCCTGGATGCTCTTAAAGATAACATCGCGATCGAAATCGGTCACAATATTCCATAAAATTCTTTAAAATGAAAAGTAACTGCTTGAATCAAGCTTGAAGCTTCCGCCAAAAATTCAAACGCGCACTTAGCTATACAACTTTATAAAATATCTTAAAAGTTTTTTTTAATTAATAACCAACCTAAATTGGTTCCATCAGCAAAGAGTATCTATTTAAAGAACTATCGAAATGTTTTTATAAAAAAAAGTCATAACGAAATAATTGCTTTCCCACATTATAACATATTTCTCTATTTACAATAAGTGAATTCGGTTACTTAGGATTTTAAGCTTAATATTTTTATTTAAATAGTAAAGTAAAATATGTAATGCGAAAAATATATAAATATTTAAAAACGAACAGCTTAAAAATTATTATTGTAATTAGCAAAACAATGTCAAATATTTTTTTCTTATAAATTATATTTACTATTAGAATTTATTTGCATTTTATGCCCTGATGCAAATATTGTTTTTTAATTCTAAAATGCAACTGATGAATTCCGGCATTCGCTTTCAAACGCAACAAATATAAGCTATTTAAATGACTATCCAGTCAAATAATTCAGCGTAGTAGCGTACAGCCCAGCCGCCAATATAGGTAATGAAATTTCATATCGCCTTTGCCGTAATGCTGCTCACGTTTAATTTGCAAATAAACCACATTTAATTCACCAAATGGGGAATGTTTGTTTGAAGACTATAATAATACTATCTACCTAATGTTGTGGAGCTGCAAAAATGCATAGATGGTTGTCAATACTGTCAACTGATTTCTAATTAGAAAAAGATAACATTAGAACTTTCATACTATAATTTGTAAAATTTTTGTTTGTTTGTTGTTCATAATTGTTGTTTTGTTGTGCATAATCTTTATATGAACCATATTTTTTTTAAGTATGTAGTTGTAGTTATTTAGTACTTTGATTTCGTGTAAATAATTCCGCTTTTGGATTATCGTGTTTCTATAAGCAGTGTTAAGAACAGTAGATCTAGATAATGTTTCTTTATTTTTAATATAATAATATATACATATTACACCAAATACATAAATATTATAAAAGAGCTAAGTCCTTTATGTAACAAGTCAGCCGGGAAATGTTATGAGATCTAAAATTTCGCCAAGTTATAAGTTTATGAAAGTTTATTATCCCGAAATAACTCCAAATTATGAGCAAAATTTCTTATTTAATGATTACTGACTAAAATTTGGTTAGTTTATGTGGCAAGTTTTTTTTTTCACCTGATTACTAACAATTCAAAAGGTTTTGAAAACTACTAAAACAGTAAACTAACGAAATTTTAGTCATTTGTTTCGATATAACTCTACTTGAAATATTTGATAATAAACCTTCATAAACTTAGAACTTGGCGAAATTTAAGATCTAATTACTTTTCACGGCTAACTTGTATACATGGAGTATGTAATTGGCACTTTTTTAAAAATAATGTTTTTGGTGTGATTTCACTCCTTTTTGCAAATTACTTCTATGGTGTCTGGAAGTTCTGCATAATTTTGATGATCTATCAGTCAGTGAGTCAGTCAGTTACGGTTTTCGCGATTTTTGACGTCTCAGGTAGCATTTGGCTACTTTGCTGCGGAAAGGGCTACTGTGCTACTTTTATCTCAAAATAGCTCCCCAGTCCCCAAGTCACCACATTAAAGAATTAATTGAAAAGATTATCTTATATTTTATGAACACAAATTATTATTTTTTCACATCGCTGTTTCAGAAAAATATTGCACATTTCTGTTAGGTTTCAGAAAGTGATATAATGATGAAGAACTACTCGAAATGTCAAACTTTCAATGAAAGTATTTAACAAAGTGATGTTATGTATTTATTTATTAAAATAATGCCCAAAAAGTCTTTCGTTTTGTATTATGTTTATTTATTATACACTTGGGTAATAGTAAACAAAAGTAAGGGAACATAATTTAATACAGTTTTTTTTTTTTGAAGATCTGTAACTGTTTCTTTGTGGAAAGTGGACGTACTTTACTGTGACAAAAAGTGGACAAAAATTGTTATTTTCTGTTCTATTTTAATGAAGATTTCACAATGTTTGATCATTCGGTAAAGAAAAACAGTTCGATCGATCAATTTTAAATCCAAAAAGAAATTGGTGGTCTAATAGGTCTTCAAAATGTTTAACCAAATTAAATCCTATGATTATTTTTGTTAAGTCTATAAAAAGCCGTTTTTTGTCCATTTTTTTAAACTAACGTTGAGGTGCCAAAAAAATATGTTGGCTATAAAGTTTTGAAAGGTTCTTGTAGAAAATTAATTCAGGTTTTTTTTTTATTGTGCAAACTCATTTGCAAAAATGAATATTAAAAATTGTTATGTTTCGATAGAAAACATTTGGAATCATATTATTAAATGAATTATTTTGAATTTTCGGGGGCTCCTCAACTTTTAAAAATGCTCCCCTTATTTTCTGACAAGTGCTACCATCGGAATTTACTTCTGAAAGTGGTGATACATCTAAAATATCCGACCTTAATAATTCTGCAGCAAACAAATTCGACTTGGATAAAAAAATTGTTGCTTTCTGTGGTGATAATTCTAAAGTAAACTTTGGTATATTAACTCGCGGAGGCGAAAACAACGTTTACCGTCGATTGCAGTTGTCGTTTCGACATTTGATTAGCATCGGCTGTACTGCTCATATCGCGCTCAATCGTTTGAAAAATGCATGCGAAGTCATTCCGTTCGACGTCGAACGTGTTATCGTTAAGATATACTCGCATTTTTTTTTTGTAAACCATACGCACAGAAGCATTAAAGACCTTTTGTGATCAAGCGGAAGTTGTAAACTCGATTTCTTGCTCTCTGTCCAGCCATTAAGCGCATTTTGCAATTCTTCGATGCCATAAAATTATATTTCGTTGCATTACCAAAATGAGAAAAAATGTTCCACGAATTCTTCCAAAACTCAGATTCGAAATTTTGGTTGTTTTTCTTGCAAGAGCAGGTACGAAGTGTTGAAAATATTTTCGTAAAACTTATGAATTCAATTTTATTCGATTTTCTCTTTAAAAGGCTGAATTATTTGCTGAGACAGTTCGTAAAATCGAAGGCGACAAAGTCACGGCGATCAAAGTCGTTAAATATTTACACGATCTGAAAGATATTTTAAAACGTTCGTAATAAAGACAAATTTTCATCACCACCAGAAGCTAAAGAGAAACAAAAGTTTTTTGAGTCTGAATATGATTCCGATTTGTTTGCTGCCACTTGCATCGAGTTTTTTTTGGTATATTCCTGATCTCTTCTTATCAATTTATAGCTCTAGCTCAATATATGAAACTCTATTTTCAGTTGATGCTTGTGCTTATATACACGCAAATGTTGGCGTAGGTAATGTTAACAAAAGCCCCCACATGGGAGGAAATCAAAGTAGTGATGTTAAGTTTGAATGACCTCAAATTATAGGATGCACACAAAAACGGCCCGAAATTGCACGCGCAATATAGATATATTGAGAATGAGAACTACTGCTGCGATGATAAAATTAGAGAGTTGAGAGAGGGCAAAGTCTCGAATGCAAAACGCTGCTGGATAGAAATATAAGCATGCCGAAAATTGTGATTACAGTGAAATGACAAAAATACTTGAATATATATAAAATACTATTGGTAAAGTGCAATTTGCCATACAAATGCACAGAATTCTACCACTTTTTCAAATCGAAGTCAGATTTTCTCCGCCAAATCTCAAAAAGAGAAAAATGTGACCAAACAAAGTGATGCCGATGTGAGTGATAATGAGATCGAAGACGACGACGACGCAACAATGTTCATCGATTGATCATTAAAAGGTTTTTAAAAGATAACTTTCTGCCAAATATATAATACGTATATGAGTACTGTTACAACAAATATTTTTCAAAAATAAAATCTTCTTAAACTAAAAGAATGGAACATGATTTGTTATGAAAATTTCTTATTTTTGCATCCTGTTTTTATGCTTTCCTTTCTGATTCCGTTATCCCGCGAAATCTGCAAATTTGGCGGGTTTGTTCTTTTTTTTAGAAAAAAAAAGATATAAGCATTTATACAATATACATGTAGTGTATTTTTAATAGCAATTTCAAAAAAAAACTTCAATCTATAATTTTATGGTTCAAGAAGTCTAAAACCATTATTTTCGCTAGAAACTACTTTTATAGAAAAAACATATTTTTTTTGTACCCTTATAAGGCCAGTGTACTAATTTGAGTAGGTACACCCCTTTTTTTTTCCTAAAGGTACAAAAATATTTTTATTTTTTTTAAATAATTGTTTAAAGTACAAATGGCCGGCATTTCAAATATTTTTAATTTATTTCAATTTTTGGAGTGCTTGGTATCTAATGGGTTGATTGTTTTCGAATTCGGGGAAAAATTGTGCTCCCCCTTAGCTCATCTAACACGGTCCACGGATGTCTGTGAATTTTATTTTTAGAGTTCAGTAAAAATTTAAAAAAATTAAAAACATGATAGACAAAGACTTTTTATTAGATTTTTTGTATTGATGTATTGATATTGGTAATCATAATAATGCTAAAAAAAACTCCTTAGTTAGGCTTTAGGCAGGAATCCTATAGGTAGGAACAATGGTACATCTCATAATACAAAATAAAACGCTACACACAAAAAGAAATAAATAAACATTCTTTTTAATTGAATCTATAAGTAATTGAGTTTTTTTTTTAATTGTCGGTTTTTGTTTGTTTACCTATAGAGCCGCAACCAGGAGCACTAAATTAGGTCAGAATTGAGTTGTTAGCCTTGAAAAGTCCAAAATATACACAACATCGGATTTAATTATTTAGATATGCATGTGTGTAAACACCGATATCTATAATAAATGTTAATTAAATGCGAAGAAAAGTCTTTTGCAATTTTTTATAGATAGTAATATCGAATGCACTAGAAGCAGCAGCATACAAGGCTTTTAAACCGCAATCCATAAATGGGGTTCGACGTGTGCAAAGTTCTTTTCATTTCATATCTTCACATAGTCTGAGAGATAAGTTTGTAAAATGGCTTCAGGTCTTTTTTGTTTAGTTGTTAATGTGAATTCGACGACATTTTCAATGTAGTAATATTATTCTATACTTTTAAAAACTGCCTGATAGTGATGAAAGGACACCGAAGTAAGACTGAAATCCACTAAAAAAATGCAGGGAGCTTAGTCCCTGGGAGCTTAACCCAACTAAGCCGACATACCTTCGCGAGGCAGTCACCTTGCCGTGGTGCGAAGGCTTAAGTTTCAAAGATTCATCTGACCTGCTGGTTTGGGGTAACCCGATTCAGTATAGGAATTTTGAGGAGTTACGAACTAAGAACTGCCCCCCCTAATCCAGGGTGTTACGTGAACCGTGCCTATTGGATGGTTTGCAGCCAGGGGGTATACCGGCTGTATTCTAATGGTACCTCTTTGAAAACAGGTCGAATCAAAGAGTACCTAGACCTTACCATGTCATGCGGAGCTCTAACATGGCGGACCAACCTTTCTCTAGTTACTCGTGGGACCAAAATAATTCCAAAAAACAAAAAAGAAAGAAACGACAAAAACCACTTAAAATTTAACACTCCGCGAGATGTCACCGCGAGTGAATATGCGGATCGCATGTAGAAGATTCTCCATGGAGAAGATCCGAGACCGGGATGTAGTCAATATCTTAAGAGGATTCCTCCAAGGGACTTACAAAACCAGGCAGACAGAAATGGAGCATCGACCACTTGTCAGGGGAGATTACCTTCCGGGCAAGGGGAAAATGCTTCTAGTAGTACATCATCAACTAATCAGGGGAGAATACCTCTCGGGCAAGTGAATGTTGTACAAAGAGCCAACGAAGGAGCCATAGATGGAAAAACATCACCATCTGGCCAAACACTTCAGCCACCGAAGAGACCACCAAACAGCCGCAATCGTAGTACTCGCACACTTCCCAAGCTGTTTGAACCTGGTGCGCTAGATGACCCATTTAGAAAAGGACTTAGCGGGGCGGGCGCAAAATGGTACCTCCGGTTTCTTGATAAGAGGATGACCCCACAAGAGGCTAGGAAGTAGGTGGATGAAAGGAAGGCGTTACCAGACAACGGTCACTGCCAAATCCAAGAACATGGTAAGAGGAAGAGTCACCAGATCACTCCTCCCCATAGGCAAGAGTCAAAAAGACCGAAGGTACCGACTTTAAAAGTAGCGGGACCAAGCACCGCAAATGCAAAACCAGTCGTTAATAGGTCAATATCCTATGCAAACGCAGCTAAAAGCCTTCGAATTGCAGTCCTACCCTTAAGCCACTCTGAGCACGGATGAGTTGACAGTGCTGGAAGAGGCCGTCATCGAGGAAGTCTCTAAAGCTCAAGTTTAATGGTCTTCACTTCAGAACTGGTCTACTTTTGGTTGACTGTGTTGGTCAATCAACAGCAGATTGGTTAAAGGAGAGAGCATCAAGACTGACCACTTGGAAGGGAGTTGGACTAGTTGCTTGCTTGGGAGATGACATTCCCAAGCTGCATAATATTACGATATTCCTTCCAAAAAGTACTGGTCAGGAGGATAAAAAATCCTTGGCACTGATCCAGGCTCAAAACGAAGGACTGAATGTCCACGCTTGGAAGATCCTAAAAAGCAAGGCCGAGGGCAAAGGTCAATTGTTAGTGGTCAACATTGATGCCCAGTCAGCGGAAGCCATAATGAACCATGAACTTCATTGTAAATTTGGGACCATTCAAGTTTCTGGCCTGAGGAAAATCGATAGAAAAGTACACCCACAAAACCTGACACCCACACCTCTACCACATCCATCCTAACTAACCCATCTCCACCTATCATCCTTACCACCACCGTCCTTTCCCTACCTGATATACAACCCACTACTACCCTTTCCGCACCTAACATACCTACCCTTTCACTACCTAACACAACACAATTATCGCCTTAACTCCCCTCTTTCCCGCCTCACCAGCAACTATAAGCCAGGACATGGGACTGGCAATCATCGAACAAAGCCGAGTATTTGAAGATATGGAGGGCATGGACCTCTCTCCTAACCTCCTCGTAGAGAATGAGGTGCTTCCAACAGAAGAGGAAGAAGAAAGTCTGCTCGCAGACGAGGGGGCAGCTGCCCCCAACTTTAAAAAAAATAAATGACTGGACGCGGGATCAGCACCAGGCTAGCCCAGGTGAATATCCACCATACAAAGGCGGCATCAGCCGTCATAGCACAAAAATTAATTGCGGATAACTTGGGTCTAGTACTGATCCAAGAACCCTGGATATACGGGGGCCAAGTAAGAGGCCTAACAAGTAAGGGCTCTTTCTTCTCAAGGCATACGATGCATCGGCTTTGCTGATGACATTGTAATAACAGCCTTGGGGAAGTTCGAAGAAACTCTTTGCGATATAATACAAAGAGGACTAGCCATTACAAGGAAATGGTGTCTATCAGTGGGATTAAATATAAACCCCATTAAGACAAGATAGTACCATTTACTAAAAAGAGGCTTCTGCCACACATGAAACCTATCCGGTTGGCGGGAGAAGTAATCGAACCACAGAAGGATGTCAAACATCTAGGAATTACACTAGACAGAAAACCCCTCTGGAACAAACACGTTGAAATAACCGTCGGGAAAGCCACTAGGGCCCTTATGCTATGCAAGAGACTTGCTGGTTAAACATGGGGCTGTAAACCAAATATCCACAGATGGATGTACACCATGATGGTAAAACCCATCATAACCTATGGTGCGGTTGCATGGTATAAAAGAACCGAATTAATTACAACTAGGAAATCCCTAATAAAGGTACAAAGGCTCGCATGCTTATGCATTACTGGAGCAATGAGAACATGCCCTACAGCAGCAATGGAGGTAATCCTTCACCTGAGCCCACTACATGTGCCCATAGAAAGCGCTGCTATGAGAGCCATCATGAGATTCTCAAAGGAGGGTACTGGGAAGGGTAAATGCATGAGTCATAGAGAAAGAAATTCGATCTGCAAGTCCACAGTAACAAACCTTATTGTATTGATATCCCAAGAGATGGCATGATTAAAAAACATAACTTCGAGAAAAACTTTCAAACGGATTTAAGTAGCAAAAAAGGGTGGGTAGGCGTATTAGTGTAGTAGCCGTGCTGTGATAGTTAGTGCGATGGACTGTCATGCCGGAGGTCTAAGGTTCAATCCCCAGCCTCGCCACCTATTTATTTAAAAAGAAAAAACGGCTACTGCCACTTGCGAGGAATTGACAAATCCTCCAAGAGTATTTCCTGTCACAGAAAAGTGCCGCTCGTTAGCCGTTCGGATTCGGCAATAAACTGTAGGTCCCCTTCATTCCTGCAGACACGCACACAGGAATGGTTGAGAGTTGTAAGTCAGTAGGCCCTAGTTCTTCATGAGCTGTTGTGCCATCAAATTTATTTATTTTTTATTTATAGGCGAATCAGTGAACTACACTCTTAAAACAAACACCATCAAGTGGTTCACTGATGGATCGAGAACAAGTGAAGGGGCTGGGGCAGGAATCTTCGGGCAAAGAACCAAACTTTTCTTACCGATGGGGCGGTCTATTAGCATTTTCCAGGCGGAAGTTAACGCCATCGGAAAATGTGTAGAACTTAATCTCGAAAGAAACTATCGTAACCAAAACATTGCCATCATGTCAGACAGCCAAGCTGCACTTAAAGCAATTAACTCATACACCATCAGTTCTAACAACTGTCCACAAAATCAGAGTGGTCCAATTTTTTGCAACCTTAGATTTAATATTTGACTCGCCTAGTATTTTAACATTCAAAAATAAAGCTTTGGATTGTTATATCAATTCTTTTTGAAATGTAACGTCACCTTCTAGATTATTAATTGACACTTTCATATAAAGCCGATATAAGTAAAGGTATCATTATGATAAGTATATAGGTAGGTAAATGTATTGTATATACAGATAAATGAAAGGTGAACCATGCAATAAATGAAATAATTGAACTGATTAAAGTATCAAGTAGTATAGTAATGTATATTACTTTACAAAATAAAATGCAAGACAGTGTCGCACGTACTTGCTCTTTTTTAATGCTATTGAACATGTATTGATTTTTTAAGGAAAATAATCTACCTAGGTATGTACTTACTTTTTGTTTACAAAATTAAATTAAATATTTAAAAAAACTAGGTACATTTCTTTCGATCATGTAGAAGAGATATAGGAAAGAGTAGTGCCGCATTTAATCGAGTGACAAGTTGCCATAATTTCTTTCATTATATTGCCATTAATTACCAAATCGTGTAAATAGTCCAAAACCTGGCATTATTTTTACCATAAACTGACATTGATCGTGTTAATGAATGCTGCCATAATTTTTCAAATATTGGCAGTGCACAATAGAGAATGAACGTTCTCATTTCTTGCCACTATAATGCCAGATCATCAGAGCGCCATTATTTCGCATCGTGTAAACGAGTGTCATTAAGGCATTGATTTTATCCGTTATTTTGTAACTTTTATGGTAGAAATAATGGTGATTTGTCACTCATGTAAATGCCGGCATTAAGCATAACCCGCAAATAGAATTTATCCGTTGCCAACGTAGGTAGGTACTTAGACATATAAATGTGCTATAAACCATTTATTTCGTATACAATTCCATAACCGTTATGTTGTTGATAAAAACTGGACAATTTTTTTCACCACGAAACCATACTTGCCTTATTATAAAAATAAGAAATACAAAATTGCTCAGTGATGTGTGTGTAAACACCATGAAGTCGTGTTTCATAAAACCTTGATTAGACTTCGGTTGTTGCTTTTTCGATTTCATTTTTTTTCTGCATTGCTTGATTAATTCATTTTTTTTTGTTCTGAAAGCAAATGAATAAATATTTGTTTAAATATACCCATAACAACTAAATTGATGTCTTAATTTTAGAAGGCAGTCGGTAACTTTTGTGAATCATCATGAGAAACGGAATACTTTTGCTTTTGTTAGAAGTTTTTAGACCAGAAAGGTAATTACATAATTTTAGAATATGAAATATACTTTGATCTTTTTGTATATCTTGTTTGATCGAAATAATTTTTATAATTATTGACCAATACATATTTTGAGGATTATTTCTCATTTTCTTGGTGAAGAAATTATATCTTAGACCCTGTGCGTGTGCTGTGCCAACCTTCAGCCGGGAATGCGGGTGCCACGGACCCTAAATAGGCAAAAAAGTAATTCCATGTTATTCTGGATGTCCATAAAGTCAACATAGAATCGGAACAATATAAAACTTAAAGCTGTATAAAACATTTTGTACAAATCGTTCACAATACTAGACTAGTTCACCTCAATTGTCCAACAAACGCGTTTAAATTCAACATTTATGTACATATATTTATGCGTATACTTACATAATACAGAGTTTCAACCAAAACATTTTAGTTTCGGATCAGCAAAACGATTTTAGGCGATTAACATTAACAACGGATTAACGGAAGAAGTTCAACGTTAGTCGACTATAAAATTCGTCAATGCTGTTATCTTTCGAGCTTTTGGGGGATTCTGAATTTATTCACATTAATCCAGAAGACCAGTGACAAAGAGATGTCAACATGATGCCATTTGAAACAGCATCAGAGTAGTTGGGATTCTCTTAACCACTATTCACGAAACCAATGGTTTCACTCCATATACAATCAAGGTGTTCAGATTCAGATTGTAGTTCTAGATTAAAAAAGATCTTTTCAACAGCAGCCTGCAAAGCAATACTTACTTCATCAGGCCTAATGTTGAACATTTTTTTGAAAAGATATCCAGTGGGCTATAAAACCGTAAGTAGGTATCTTGTTCCGCAAGTTCACCGATCGGTATCTTGTAAAGCTTAAAGCTTCATTTTTTTAACGACCAATTTTGTTTAGCGACGAGACCTAATATTTTAAGAGATAATTATTGACTAAAGTATTGGGATTCTCAACAAGCATAACACTTTAATCAAATCTGTAATGTGAAGACAGATTTGTGTGCGTTATTATGTCCTTTTAATTTCACAACCTAGATAAAATAGATGGTATAGTTTATGGATATTTTCACTTTGCAGAGCCCTCTGTCACAAAGAAAATCTTTCATCAAAAATATCCCTTATTGCTAAATTAACCAAAGTAGGAGCTCCCCTTTACTTCAAATAAATAAATACCCAACCCTTGTATCTTACAAATTGAAGGTCACAAGCAAACTGCTTGTTAATATAAATCTAAAGATGTCACTAAAATACTTTTGCTGACCTAGTTTATATTGAAGTATGTACATATATAGAAGGTATTTTCTGTAAACAGAGCAAGATAGTGATGATTCAGGTTATGTGCGTCGTACCTATCAACTTCTCTACTGGACGTCCTCTATTATATCAGAATTTTTAATGGGCTGCTATTATAGTAAGACAAGGAAAAACAGAGAGATTACGTCAGGACAGGACACGCACACAATTTTATATCCTAACAATAAAAAGTATTTCAGGTTGATTAAGTCCTATGCTTAGGTATATGAAGATCTAAAAATAGTGTAATGCCTATCATAGAAGTATCAAGCTGGGTTCGGTAGCTGAGGGCGCGTTTGGATGATACGGCGCGCGAGGAAAACTAGGAGAATATAAAGTGCACGTTTAAATTCACATCGTTATTAGAGATAGTAAAATGTTATAGTCTGTCTACATTTTACACATATTTTTGTAATGCCAACTTGAATTAACTGTTGTTATAGAGATCTAGAAAGAAAAAACAGTTGTGATTTAATTTTATTTTATGATGAAAAAAAATGGAAATGAAAAAACTGTTTGAATGATTCGATTAAAATTGAAGAAATATACACACTTCCAGATAAATAAAAGGGAAGTAACTCTAACCCAGTAACGTATAACAGTTT
This sequence comes from Epistrophella euchroma, assembly GCA_947049315.1. Taxonomy (NCBI): domain Eukaryota; kingdom Metazoa; phylum Arthropoda; class Insecta; order Diptera; family Syrphidae; genus Epistrophella; species Epistrophella euchroma. The sequence continues at coordinate 54,122,052 of OX346245.1, read as the reverse complement.
TTTTTTTATAAAAGCATTGCTAATGCGGGGCCTCTCCGCTGCCACTGCATATGTACTGGTGGTTATTACTTTGGGCACTTAGATATAGATTATTTTTTTCAATTTGCTCGAAGCTCGTTAATGCACACCAAGTTCCAATGGCGAAAAGCTGTTCTTACTGTTATAAAATTGCATAAGTGTTTATAAGAAAACGAAAACTGCATTTCACGTTTTGTGGAATTAGGGCTTTCCAGTTTTTTTTTTTTTTTTTTTTTTTTTGAAAATTCCTTATTTTCGAGTTATTCACGTATATCTGCTTAATGAAATGGCCGATTTTGTTATTATTTCGTGATCTGGTGCTTTTGAATAGTTCAAAAAATTTGAAAATATTTGTTTTTAAATAAAAAAAAAAAACATTTAAAAATTATTTGTTTTAGAACGTTCGACGACAAAAATATAATTTAATTATTGAGGCGTACAAGAACAAAAAATATATTATTTTTGTTATTTTTTGTATTTGATTTGTTGATTTAAATTTATTTGAGATATTTACGGCCATATTATCGACTTTATTCAAATATAATTTTACTGAAAAACTTAGTTCTTTTGGTGTTTCGAGTTTTAAGTTTTTCAAAAACAATAGTTGGTTTGATTTAAATAGATATCAATGAATATTTTGTACAAAAAATTGTAAAAATGAATATTTTGTACACAAAATTGTAAAAATCTCAAAACTCTTAACCCCTAGATATAAAACTAGTTTTTCCTTAAAGAAAGAAGTTCAGTAATATGGCCGTTACACTAGGATCAAACAAATTCATATACATATTTATCATGAACAATTTAAACATTTTATTTAAAGGTGAAACTTGTTCATAATTAGTTCGATGGTTTGAAATATGTATGCATTCTGTCAAACTCCTTAGGTTTTTTTTGTGGAATATTAAAGTTAATACGGGACCAGAAGGTGCAAAAAGTCTATTTTCCCATTTATTAATTTAACAATGAAAACAAAACATAAGTAAGAACGTCTGCTCTCAGAGGAAGATGGTAGGGATTATCCCACAATAACCCCCCAAACCCCCTCACTAAGCACGAACCTTAGGAACATTTTTGACACCTGCTCTAATCTGGCTATATGGCAGGCTAAATTAAGTGCCCGAAACTTATCAGCGTATTTGAGAACAGGTCGAACAAATGTAATGAAAAGCTGCTTTACATCAAAAAGATCGGAAAATTGTTTTGACTTTCTCTTAATCAAAACAAGAATTTGAGTTAAATTAAGAAACAACAAGGACGGAGATAATGATACACCATTAAACAAACAGTTAAAATATGTTACAGAAAGCTTGAGAAGCAAACAGTTACGAACACACCAGCCAATTAAAATTATAAAATTATTGGATTCGCAACTGTTGAAAATAGTATTGAGTCCCTAGGATCCATCGAACAAATAATATTGAAGCTACTTTATAAAATATTCGATTAATCCCAGCTTCCTTCGTTTAAAAAGCAAAATTCCAGGTGAGAGTTATAGTCAAACGCTTTACTGAAATTAGTAAAAACACAATCAAATTGTTTCTTGTTTTCGGCCATGTTCCTATAAAAATGTTATGGTCGACCACGGTTGTAAAACCGTATTGATTATTGGAATAATAATTGAATTAATATTATACCATAGCGTTTCACAGATAAAAGACTCAAAGAGTTTAGGAATCACTGATAATCCAGCAATAGGTCTATATATTTTAACTTCGTCTTTTTTACCTTTCTTATGTATAAATGGAAACAAATAAGAAGACATTAAGAAATTTAAGTTTTTAGTGGACTATATTAAATAAAATTCAAACGGAAGCTTTCATTATAGTTTTTAACAACAAGAACAAGTTTTTGCGATCCAGTCGTGCATATTTTTTAGTATGGATTTGAGAAATTAATTCATAAAAAACTATCAACCCCTTTTCGTATACATACATATTTTCAAAAAAATTATTTGGATTTTTGAATTCAAACATTTTTTTTTCTATGCAAAATTATTGAAGCTGACGAAATTCAGCCCCGTATAGAAAAGCTCAGCTAATCACATTGACTTCCCAATAGTTGTGTGTGCAAAATAGTTTAATAGATCTTATTTCTTTTGACTACACATTTTTAGTCTTGTCTTTTTTGGAACTTGACCATAATTAAATATTTTTATTGTAGCTGGCAAACCTACTAATCGCATAATTTCTTGACTTCCTACTAAAAAAGGAGGTTCAAAAAAGACAACAAAGAAATATTGCAGCTGATTAGAAACACTAAAAAAAACTTTGTAGATATGTATTGTTCTAATTACACCAGGGCACATGTTAAACAGAACAATGTTTGTTCATTTACCTTTCACACATTCCTGCATCATTAAAAACAAAAACTTCCATGACTTGATGGAACACTGAACACAAGTCAACCTTCCTTTTATATTTAAAGTTACCCGCACTAATTAGCAAAGATAGTTGTAAAACCAGCCACACTTCACTTTTGTACTAATATAGCCTTTTTATTGTAGAGTACCTGGGAGACCGAGCTTCGCTCGGAATTTTCGAGTTTTCCTTGCAAAAGGTTAGGTATAGCTAATACACTACAGAGTTATACTATGCAGAGTTGATTGCTTAGTAATATCATACATATTTGAATAGATAGATAAAATACAGATAAGATAAAAAGACAAAACATGCAATGCTCAATTTATTTTTTACAAATAAGAATTAAATATAGTAAAATAATGATCTGAAGGTTTTATTATTTTTTTTTGCACTTTGTTTGAGTTTTCAATTTATTCCTAGAATACAAAGCTCTTTTTTTAAATGTTAGTTTTATCAATTTTCCTAAGAAAAGTTAGTAGTTTTTAAGCTTTTTCTTTAGTTGCTCGCATTTAATTAAAGCCGAAAGCAAGATTTGAGAGTGGATGTATACCTTGTAAAAATATGACCATATGAGAGCTATCCTGCATAAAACCACTGACATTTTGTAGATAAGGGTTTCGGGCAGTGACATTGTAAAGAATATTGTTTATCGGAACACAGCACCTCTTATGGTTTCATAGCTATGGTCCACGATAACACCTATCTAAATACATTGCAAGTTGTAAAATATTACCCACACAAAACTTCATCCATACCGTATTAGTCATTTCAGAGAAACCAGGCGAATCTGAGAAGTATTAAGAGTGGACGTGGCATTAAGTGGATCCCATTGAACAATATGACACTGAGTGAACTTTTTTAAAACCACATCCTATTTTTTTTCTTCCTAATATTAACAATAAGAAAATTTCATCCAAATCATTTGAACCAATCTAGGAACCAAGATATTCACCCCTGTTCTGAATTTCGATTCGAATTGAATTCGTTAACGAAATTGATTTTCGTACGGATTTAAAATTAAAATCGTATTGAAAACTTCAAAATAATTCAGTAAAGAACACCTATGTTTTTAAAACGAAAGTATTTTTTACTGAATCGAAAATCAGAACAGGGGTGATTATGAAATAGGGTGGGTTTTATCAAAGCCATTTTATACATTTTGTTTCGCTCATAGGAACAAACCCTGAAAATTTTATCCAAATCGTTACAGCCATTGCCAAGCACCAAAACATAATGAAAAAATAGCATGGCAGTGGGCGGATTTTACTAAATCCGTTTTCTAAATTTTTTCTTTCCATCAAAACTTCCGAAAAAAATATAGAGCAGTTTTTCAAAAAATTAATAAATAAGAAAATTGGAGTCGTTTTTCGACTCACAGGACCAAACACTGAAAATATCATCCAAATCATTAGAGAGTGGGCGTGGCAGTAGGCGTATTTTACTAAGAAAACTTTCCTTTTTTTCTTGCTCTATTTCATCTAAATCGATTAAGTAGTTTCTGAGAAATTGAGTAAGTGCAGTTTACGAGAAAGAAGGGGGGATAAGAAAAGTAGGTGTCGCACTGAGCGGATTTTGATAAAACTAATTTTTAGTTTTGTATTGCTCATTAGAAAAAACTCTGAAAATTGTACCTAAATTATTGGGTTGGGACCGTTATCGAGAAACGAAGAAATAATAAAAAGTGGACGTGGCAGTGGCTGGATTTTACTAAAAGTATGGCTGAGTTTCGGAATGGATCAAATGGGGATTTACTGCGCAAACGGCGCATCCAAATCTTTTTAGCTGCTTCGATTTAAAATATTTTTTTTTTGCCTTCCGAAATGTCAAATTATGCTGATGCGTATTAAAAACATTTTTTATACTTCAGAACTCAGCCTATTATTTGAATTTTTTCCTAGCTCAAAAGACAAAACTCAGAAAAATTCAACTAAGTAGATCAATTCGCTTCCGAGAAATTGAGGAAAACGAATAAATAATATAAGTGGGTGTGGCATTGGGTGGATTTAACCATACAAAATTTAGAATTTTTTTCTCGTTCATTGAAACAAACACTGAATTTCATCAAAATCGTTAGAGCAATTTCAGAGAAACCAAAAATTAATAAAATTGAGCGTGTCAGTGGGCGTGTGTTTGCTGAAAAGAAAAAATTAAAAATTTAAATCAATTCGATTGATACATTTTCTAGTGAGACCAATTATTAATAAGAGTAGGTGGGGCAGCTGGCGGATTTTAACCAAAACGAATTTCAAAATTTTTTTCTCGTTCATGAACAAACTCTGAAAACTTCATCAATTTCGTTAGGGACGTTTCCGAGAAACCAAACATTAATAAAAGGAGGCGTACCAGTGGGCGGATATTAATAAAAATGTTTTTTTTTTTCCTGCTCAAAAGAAAAAACTCTGAAAATTTTAATTAAATCGATTGATTCGATTCCCAGTGGGCGAATCTTACCCAAGCTTCGAAATTTTTTTTCATCCATAAAAACATATTCTCAAAATCTTATCCAATTCGATTGAAATGTTTCTGAGAAACCAAACATTAATAAAAGTGGGTGGGGCAGTGGGCGGATTTAACCATAACAAGTTTCGAGCCGTTTCCGAGAAACCAAAAATTGATATAAGTAGGCGGATATTACTAAAAATATTTTCTAAATTTTTTTCTTCCCAAAACAAAACACCCTGAAAATTTCAATTTAATCGACTGATTCGTTTCCGAGAAAGACTAATAAATAGTAAAAGTGGGCGCGGCAGTGGGCGGATTTGACCATAACAAATTTCGAAATTTTTTTCTCGTTCATAAGAACAAACTCCGAAAATTTCATCAAAATCGTTGAAACCGTTTACGAGAAACCAAAAATTGATAAAAGTGGGCGTGGAAGTGGGCGGATATTACTAAAAATATTGTTTTAATTTTTTTCTTGGCCAAGAAAACACACCCTGAAAATTTTAATCAAATCGATTGATTCTCTTTCGAGAAAAACCAATAAATAATAAAAGTGGGCGTGGCAGTGGGCGGATTTGACCATAACAAATTTTTTCTCGTTCATAAGAACACATTCCGAAAATTTTATCAAAATCGTTAGGGCCGTTTCCGAGAAACCAAAAATTGATAAAAGGGGGCGTTGAAGTGGGCGGATATTACGAAAAATATTTTTTTAATTTTTTTCTTGTACAAAAGAAAACACCCTGAAAATTTCAATTAATTCGATTAATTCGTTTCCGAGAAATTGAGAAAATTAAATAGTTTTCGAGAGGAAAAGAAATGTGAAATGGGGGCGTGGCAGTGGGCGGATATTCATAAAACAAATTTTTTAAATTTTTTCTCACTCATTAGAACAAACTCTGAAAATTTAATCGAAATCGTTAGAGCCGTTTCCGAGAAACCAGTTATAAATATATATATATATATATATATATATATATACAAGAATTGCTCGTTTAAAGTAATAAGATAAGAGTGGGTATGGGGCAGCTGGCGGATTTTAACCAAAACGAATTTCAAAATTTTTTTCACGTTCATGAACAAGCTCTGAAAACTTCATCAATTTCGTTAGGGCCGTTTCCGAGAAACCAAACATTAATAAAAGTGGGCGTACTAGTGGGCGGATATTAATAAAAATGTTTTTTTTTTCCTGCTCAAAAGAAAAAACTCTGAAAATTTTAATTAAATCGATTGATTCGTTTCCCAGTGGGCGGATCTTACCCAATCTTCAAAATTTTTTTTTCGTTCATAAAAACATATTCTGTAAATTTCATCAAATTCGATTGAAGTGTTTCCGAGAAACCAAACATTAATAAAAGTGGGCGCAGCAGCGTGGGCGGGTATTCATAAAAATATTTTTTTTAATTTTTGAAAAGGAAAAACTTTGAAAATTTCTATCAAATCAATTGAATAGTTTCCGAGAAAGACCAATAAATAATAAAAGTAGGCATATCAGTAGTCGGATTATACCATAACAAATTTAAAAAATTTTTTGCGCTCATAAAATATAACTCTGACAATTGTATCAAGATCGTTAAATAACTCTGAAAATTTCATTTAAATTATTACAGCCGTTTCCGAAAAAAAAAAAAATAAATAAATTTGATGGCACAACAGATCATGAAGAACTAGGGCCTAGTGACTTACAACTCTCAACCATTCCTGTGTGCGTGTCTGCAGGAATGGAGGGGACCTACAGTTTATTGCCGAATCCGAACGGCTAACGAGCGGCACTATTCTGTGACAGGAGATACTCTTGGAGGATTTGTCAATTCCTCGCAAGAGGCAGTAGCCGTTTTTTCTTTTAAATAAATAGGTGGCGAGGCTGGGGATCGAACCTTAGACCTCCGGCATGACAGTCCATCGCACTAACCATCAGGCCACGGCTACTACAACTACTACGTTTCCGAAAAACCAAATATTAATAAAAGTGGGCGGGGCAGTGGGTGGATTTGACCATAATAAATTTCGAAATTTTTTTCTCGTTCAAAAGTGGGCTGATATTAATAAAAATATTTTCTAAATTTTTTTCTTGTCCAAAAAAAAACACCCTTAAAAATTTCAATCAAATTGATTGATTCGTTTCCGAGAAAGACCAAAAAATATTAAAAGTGAGCGTGGCAGTGGGCGGATTTGACCATAACAAATTTCGAAATTTTTTTCTCGTTCATAGAAACAAACTCCGAAAATTTCATCAAAATCGTTGGAGCCGTTTCCGAGAAACCAAAAATTGATAAAAGTGGGCGTGGAAATGGGCGGATATTACCAAAAATATTTTTTTAATTTTTTTCTTGCCCAAAAGAAAACGTCCTGAAAATTTCAATCAAATCGATTGATTCGTTTCCGAGAAAGACCAATAAATAGTAAAAGTGGGCGTGGCAGTGGGCGTGGCAGTGGGCGGATTTGACCATAACAAATTTCCAAATGTTTTTTTTGTTTATAAAAACAAAATCCGAAAGTTTCATCCAAATCGTTTGAGCCAATTCCAAGAAACCAAAAATTGATAAAAGTGGGCGTGGAAGTGGGCGAATATTACTAAAACTATTTCTTTAATTTTTTTCTTACCCAAAAGAAAACACCCTGAAAATTTCAATCCAATCGATTGATTCATTTCCGAGAAAGACTAATAAATAGTAAAAGTGGGCGTGGCAGTGGGCGGATTTGACCATTACAAATTTCGAAATTTTTTTCTCGTTCATAAAAACAAACTCCGAAAATTTCATAAAAATTGATAGAGCCGTTTTCGAGAAACCAAAAATCGATAAAAGTGGGCGTGGAAGTGGGCGGATATTATTAAAAATATTTTTTTAATTTTTATCTTGCCTAAAAAAAAACATCCTCAGAATTTTAATCAATTCGATGTATTCGTTTCCGAGAAATTGAGAAAATTAAATAGTTTTCGAGAGGAAAAAAAATGTGAAATGTGGGCGTGGCAGTGGGCGGATTTTCATAAAACAAATTTTTAAAATTTTTTCTTACTCATTACAATAAACCCTGAAAATTTCATCCAAATCGTTAGGGCCGTTTTCGAGAAACCAGTTCTATATATATATATATATATATATATATATATATATATATACAAGAATTGCTCGTTTAAAGTAATAAGATTTGTGTGTGTTCCATTCCATACAACAAAATACATTATGCCAAAGCTGACCTAGAGACAACTATACATTCATTCAATTTCCATCCCTGACAGTGAATGCATATAAAGTCCGTCATCCAATGCCAAAGTGGAAACAATTAAAACAAAAATGTTTTGATTATAAACCACCAGACCAAGACGCTCCACATTGTTGTTGTTGATGGATACGCTTCCCTAGTCAATCGCCAAGCCCGTTCTTCGAAACTACCTACCAACAAAGCGTTGTAGTGCGTCCCCAAACAACTTACGTCAATTCTAACAATTTTATCGATGACTCAGCATAGGAAGGTATGTTTTATAGTCATTCATTGATGTTTTTTTTTCTTTCTAAGCAAAGAGAGCTCAAAGTTAATTTATGGCGGAAAAGTTCCTACTGCACTTTCAATTCTGTAATGCACTTTTATATCTAATGCACTTGTGTTTCTAATGCACTTTCTCAAAATAGGTTTTTTAAGTTTATTTTATTTTGTTCGTTTTTGTTTGTTTCCTTCAAAAGAATTAAATGGATGATCTCATTCGTGGCCAACATCGTCAATTGGTTGTTATTGTCGTCGTCGTCGTCGCCGTCTGGTCTTCGCTTAGCTCAGATTAAGATATCGATTGTTCAAGGAAGAAACAACATAAAATCCACCCACTTTAACTAAAAGTCCATCGAAATCTTTGCCCGGAAAATTGCAGTGTAAACAACAAATAAAAACAACAACAAAATACATACCTTTTATTATTATGCAAAATATGGTAGCATTAAAAAGAAAACAGATTTATCTTATTGGTGCGCTGCTGGCTGCACGAAACGAAATCTTTTTTGAAAGATAACAACAACGCAAGAACAACAAAAACAAATACAGCGCCGAAGGTCGCTCGTGTGCAATAGCAGAACATGACACATCATCTTTTATTCGTTCTTTCTTTGAATCATAGTCTTTTTCCATAAATTCAAATACACAAACATTGAAACTTAATACGAAACCGAACGATTTTCATCATTTTCTTAGCATCTGCGTGGAACTCATGTTTTGGTTTTTTTTTGCGTTTGCCACAAGCAAACTTGGTTCTTCTTCGAAGTTGGTCAAACGTGCAGGAATAAACAAAAAAAAAATGTGGAATAAAACAGCAGCTCCAAAACCAGCAAGCAGCATAATCCCTCCCCATTTTCAGATTATAAAATGCAGATCTGGGTCGCATAAATAGGATCATGTTATGTTTTTGAATAGAATAATTTTTTGACAATTTCCTAGTAGTCCAAGCTCAAAATAATGCATGCAAATATTAAGTATTTCTTATTAATTTACTGAAATTAGTTGGCCTAGTACTATTTCAGTTTCTGCGGAATTAAAACTTAAATAAAAAAACCTTAAACGGGCTAAATGTTCTACTAAGCACTCGGCAAAATTGGCATAGTGTGCCATTTTATACTTCCACTAACATTTTGATTTTTTTATAGTGAAAATGGTTGGAAAATATTAACGATTTACAGAAAGGCAATCCTGGACTGAGGACGCATTATCAAAAGCCCTAAAAAAGAAATAGGCTGGAAAAAAGTATCCAAAACATTGGAAATTCCAAAAACTACAGTGATGAGACAAGCAGCTAACAAGAATGGCTCACAGAAGGGTCCACCGTTTTCCAAGCAAATGGAAGAGGAGCTCGTTGACTGTATTTTGCCTTTAGAATAACGTATGTTTGGATTCACTCATGGTTTTGGTTAACTTGCCTGGTTGGTTTACTTGCAAGGGTAAAATGGCATACCAGTAGGCAATGCGGACTATTTTGATCGTTGGAATTTGAAGACATTTTTAAAAATAAATAATTTAAGGAATATTTTTTTTACTATTGCTTAACTTGAGGCAAACTCTCAAGTTGATCAACTCGAGAGTTTCCTAAAACTTAAGAGTTTAAACGCAAGTTTAAGGGCGACTTTATTCACTTAAAGTTGAACACAAATTGAGGATTTTTATTTTCAACTTGCGATTTTGTTTCACTCAAAGTTGACAGTTTTAATTTCCGATTCTCAACTCTAGAGTTTATCAACTTTCGATTTTTTCAACTCCCGAAAAAAGGAGAAGTTGGCAAGCAAACTTGAGATTTTCCATTAGAATTTAGATTTTTGTTTTGTCAAAATTTATTTTGCTTTTAATATCCAAAATAAATTAATAATTTAGAGCTACAATGCTTCTTTTGGCAAAGTAAGTCATCATTGCTTTGGGAACCGAAGATGAAGAAGACGAAGATTTTTGGATTCTTGAAAGAACTGAACACGTGATTTTTCAATATTTTTTTTTATTTTCCGATATTTTTCCCGCCCGGTCGCTACACCGGCAGTGGTGCGATACTGAAAACCTTGGTAGTTATTATTCTTTTTAATTTTTAATTGTCAACAAAAGAAGCAATTTTCAACTTGCCGGGCCGCCCAACTCTTGATTTGTTATCAACTCTAGAGTTGGCCAACTTCGGAGTTTTCTGCAAGTTGAACAATAGTGAAGAAAACCGACCTAAATTTCTTTTTATTCATTCATTTTTTCTCAACTCCCCAGTTGAATAATATCCCTGGGATATTTGTGAAAATAAAACAAAACTGTCATTTTCAATTTTAATTTTATGTTATTGTTATTTAATATGAAGTTTTTCAATATTTGTGCATGTTATTTTGTGTTAAATTGTGTATTGTGACATCATACCACGAAACGCAACAAGGAAAAAGCATCGGAGAAAACCGCGAATGCATTTACTGCCCAAAGAAATTGTTGGCCAATTTACCAAAAAGAATTGTTTCAGAGCATTACCTGATGTATTTTTTACCTTTTGTTGTCCGTAATCTGTTTTTGTAACAAAATTTAAATAACAAAACAACATTTTAATGTAAGTTGCGCAACTTCTACTTTTTTTGGGAGTTGACAGAATCTATAGTTGATCAACTCTAGAGTTCAAAAAAGTTAAAAACGTTGGCTTTGTGTTAATAAAAACAAATTCACAAGTTGAGAATAAAAATCCTCAAGTTATGTTCAACTTTGAGTGAATAAAATCGGCCTAAATACTTTTTGTAACTTTCTAAACTCGTAAAGCAAAAGAATGAAGGCGTTATTAATTAAGCTTTAAAAAGAATATAACATTTATGTTTGAATGTCACTTTTTTTCGAGATTTGGGACATTTTCCTTAGGGGGGGGGGCATTTAAGGCTACCTTCCCCTACTACATCATTATGCATAAAATGAAACCAGGCGGAAGTCGCTAGCACAATTTTTCCTAGATTTTTGAGAAACAAGCCATTTAAAATTTTTTTTAATTATTTTAATTATTGTGCAATGAGAAACGATTAGAAACGATGTACATTTCCAACTGATGAAGAACTTGACCAAGAATTAATGAAAACAGCATCGATGATGACAATGACAACTTCTAAGAAGAAGGAAACGATGTGCTGGCTAACAGTAAATCTATTGGCTTACACCTGTCTTTTCATTTGCGATGTGCCGGTCACACTCTCAATTTAAGCGCAAGGAGTGATGCACACAAGGCCATACATCAAATAACAACATTAAAGTCATATACACTCCAGCGTAATGAAAAAATGCGAAGCCTTGTGGAAGTGTTTAGGCTCTCCTGAAATACGAGAACAACTTCAAATATATTTGGGGTGTTATTTGAAAAAACCTATAATCACGTGCAACCGATATTTTAGCTCAAACTCAAAGAAAAATTGATAGCCTGTGAGCTTCGCACTCGTAGTAATAAAATTTCGGTTTTTTAAGAAAGCGATTTCGAATATGTAGTAAGTAGCCAATTATTTGAGTTGGTCAAATCCAAGTTGATCAATTGATATTTTGTTGGGGGAGTAAAATTGCCACTATGGCTATGTTTTAACCACAATTAAGCGGAAATTAGAGGTTCTCGTAAGTGGTAATAGGCTTCAGTTTCCCGCTAAAATTCCATTATTATCTCGTTTCCAAGACTATTTTGAAATAACCGATAAGGGTGAATTTGCAGTAATAGCTGATTTTACTCATGCTCGCTCCATAATGGCATGGATAAATCTGCTGGCCACAGAGAAACAACAAAAAGACTTTTATGATTTCGGCGATGTATGCAAAAACAGCATCATAACCTCGCTCATTCCACAAAAAAGGGAGGAAACTGAGGTAATGAAGGTGGTAAACAAAGGTTCTAATTTGGGAGAAGCAAAGGATTTTCCTTTGGTGAGATCCTTATTTTTAAAATATAACACGGCCTTGCAATCTTCTGTACTTCAGCACTGGTAGCAAAATTTTTTTTTCACATGTTACTATGCTCGATTTGTCAAAAAAACAATAATTTAACGAATAAAAATATTGAAATGAAAGTAATCTGCAAAGCAAATTAAATCTGAACATTAATTTAAATAATTTAATTTTTTTCGTAAAATAAATAGGTATACAGGGTGATTCGCATAAGCTAATGAGTGTAAATAAGGTTGAGACAAGAAAAAAATCGTACGGGAAGGGGGTCTATTTCCACCGTTGAGGCGGAAGGGGCAATTTTCTAAAAGATCGATTTGAAATAGAAAAAAAATTTAAAAACAACGGCAACACTTAAAATGTCTTACTACCTATATTTTTTTTGAAGCTAGAATTTCTTAAATTCTGTTTTTAATTCACAATATTTTGAAGAATCATTTTAGAAAAGTAATTTTAAATTTTGAAAAAAAAAAATTAAAAAAAATGAAAAATTAATTTGAATCCAAAATTTTGAAAAAAAAAAAATAGATCAAGAAAAAAAGTGTGTTTTAAGTAATTTTGTTCAAAATTTACCGTATTTAAGTAAAATTTTTGTTTTTAATAGATATGCGATGCTCCTATTAATAGTCAAAAACTAAAAAAACAGGTGGGTAAATGTCTCAAATTGTTTCGATAAATTCTTGTTCAGTAGGATTCATTTTTCAGAGCCTCTTCAAAAAGACACTTTTTGGCATAATCTTACAAACTCGAAAAAAAACTTTCCTATCTTAAAGATCAAAGAGTATGAAGAATATAGTCCCATCATACACTAACTATTACACCACTGAGAACTTAAAAAAAAAAAAAACAGAGAGAAAAGAAATGGAAAGTCTAATGATGGATTTACATATATCTCGTCTGCAAACATAAAAAAAAAAAAAAAAAAAACAGAGAGAAAAGAAATGGAAAGTCTAATGATGGATTTACATACATATATCTCATCTGCAAGCATCAAAAAAGTAGAGCGGGACATATTCATGCCAAAAAACCGAATGTGTGAAATCTGAAAGAGCAACACTATGAAGATGAACATGTTCGTCTTTGCTATAATCTTAATCTACGTTCCTGTAATCTACATTTATGACGATCTCTGCTTTTTGTTCTTCTCTCTCCATCCAACAAACGTACATTCTATATTTTGTATCCCTTATTTTTTGCAGAACTTGCATTAAGATGCATGTAAATTCCCCATACATAAATCTGATGTTGTTAGCAGAAAATAAAATTTTAATGGAAATGTTCTTTTAATCCAATACATGTCCCTTTATGGCAGCCAGATATATTGTGAATTTTCTGAATGAAAAGGATTGGCGAGGTTTTATAATGCAAACGGGGTCACACCTCACACAAGTATTTTTTTTTTTTTAAGATTTTTTGTTTATTTTTATTCCATCATAAGATAGGTAGGTATAGGTAAGCTCTGGTAGGTACATACTTTTTTATGATAAAAGTTATATTTTTGAGTTTTAAGGAAAACAGCAAGAAAACCAATGACAACAACAACGAAGAAAGTACTCACATTATAATCACTTCCTTTGGAATAGGAATCTCCGTCCTCTGCCACCGCCATCGACATTGCTGTGGTGTATCGCTTGATATGCTTGCACCTGCTACTGCTACTATTGCTGTTGCTGTTTCTGCCACCTGCACTACTACTGCTACTCCACTTGTTGGTGCAGATCGCACAGATTTTACTTAGAAACTTCGACAGGATGGCAATTATTTTTTTAACCAATGAATTTGTTTATACAATTTATATAGATACATATATGAAGATGTACATAGGTATAAGGAAATTAAAAAAAAAAGACTATCACACTGTATAGAGGCACATGGAATAGAAGAGAACACACTTTGAAAATAGAGCATACACGCACGCGGGGATTTACAAAGAAAATTATTTTTTCCCCCAAAAAAAAAAAAAAAACAAATAAAAAAATGTGCTGAGGGCTATATTAGTCCTGGAACTTTATACATATTATTTGTTTCTGGATTTATGTAGTTTGGTATGTATGTCCAATAGTTGTTTTTTAATTCAAGGATTCACTAGCTGAACATAGATGAATGAAAACCTTTATGGGCAGGGGGAGTGGGTGCCGTACCTATTCAAGGACACGCCGTCATCACCAACCGATAAGGATACGTTTTAGATCTGTTACACGCGTTGCACATTCCGAACAAAATATTCATGATATAACATTACACTGTGAACAAGTAGGTTAGCAGATATTTTCGGTTTCCAAGGATTTTATATTATTCTGAGAGATTTCGAACATCCGCTTGGAAAAGATTTTTGGGAAATTTCAATAGGTACCTAGGTACTTTGACACGAGATGTCCATTCACAGTCACGATATCAGGACAATCGAACTTCGAACTTTAAAATTGAAATAAAAAAAAAAATTATAATAATTGAAACGCTCACTTATCAGTATAAAATAAGACCGTAAATCAACCGATGGCAATAAAATGAGTTAACGTTTTTCAATTTAACAAATTTAACGCAAAGAATATGATGTTTTCTTTGTTTATTTTTTTTTTATTTTTTGTTGCCAAAAGCAGTTTATCTTTTGGATTCTTGTTTTCGTTCGTTCGTAGTTTAGCCTGTGTTTATGGTCTCACGTCTACAGTTCGTCGAAGAAAAAAGCACATTGACTGTTTGGCTTGGGCTATCATCAAAAAGAAACACAGTCAGAGCGGCAGAGACGATGCTGAAAAAAAAACATTTTTTTTCGTTGTTTAAAGTTAAAAGCTCAAAGTTTAAATGTTGAAAGCTTTTTCGGGCTTACAGTGAAGGTTAAAAGTAAATAATAAATACGATATTATTAAAAGGCCAACAGAAAAATTAATAGAGGAACGTGATTAAGAAGCTCGAAAAAAGTGAAATAATTTTTGAAATAATGCACGACTCGATTTCAATAAATTTTTCTTCTAGAGTTCAATGGTATAAAGTGGCTAATAAAAGGTAGGGGACGTGCACTTCTGAATTAACCCTGAATAATTCTTATTAAATTTTAATCCAATTATTTTTAAATGGCAATACCGTCATCTTTATAAGTCAATAAAATACAAAAATGCATATCCGGCTAATTTGAATTGGCAAATCAGAAAATAATTCAGTTTATTTTGTACATGTGTAAACTATTTTTGGTAAAGTTTGCCGTTTAAGGAATATATTTAATCCACTTTTATAATGGAATTAGAAAAATTTTACAACCGAGGAATCGGTTACCATAAACATTTCTTTTAAACGCCAACATTCTTTAAAAAAAATAATATTTGGTTACAGGTGTGAATGATCTGTGGGTTCAGAAGCATCTCCAAAACTTGTATATTTTTTTTTCAATTTTTGCCTTTTTATATTAAATATTTAGTAGGCTTAGCAAAGAACTGCAGTTGGACCTCGGAGCAACGTCAAAGTGGCACGCTTGTGCTTTTTTGACACGATAATTTCTTCGTGGCACGGTGGCACGAAAAAGTTCAATATGGCACGTTTTTTTTATATTTATAATTTTACTTACAATGAATAAGATTTCAACAAAATTTAATGAAAATTCGTCAGAAACTCATATTTTTTGTCATTGCATGAATTGAGCAAATGATTTCTTTTGATTCCGTAGGTTGTACTATACGGGAACGGGTCATAATTCTTGCTATCGAAATCCTGTATATGACCAAAATTCTGTTTTTTTGATTTTTTGAAAATACTGTACGACTAAAATTTTGTTTTCAGAATTTTGTATTTCAAAATTCTGTATATCCAAATACCTGTATATTCAAAATGCTGTAAGTGTAAAATTCTGTTTTCCAAAATACTGTTTTTCCCAAATTTAGTTGTTTTTTTTTTTTTTTTAGAGAAAAAAGTAAATTAATTACTTACAAAACTACACATCACCAACTTCTTATAGTTATCTATTAATTATTGTTAACTGAAAATTTTCTTCTATTCCTAGGTTACTCAAGGAGCCACAAAACCTAATTTTGTCATGATTGTATCGTTGTGCTTCGTAATTATGTTCGTTTAAATTTGTATGCTATGTTAATAATAGATAATACAAAAAGAAAAGATAATAAATTACCCCATACATTTTTACATTTTTAAATCAGTTTTTATTGCAATATGTTTTTATTGAAAAAGGTGGTGAAAAGCCAATTCGTTTATACTTAGTGATTACACTATTGAACATTCCTCACATTTTTTATCAGGCAATAATAAGTCCGTGAATAAGCAACTCCCAGTTACCTAATGTTTTCACTATTGAATTTTTATCACATTATTCATCGATAATAATAAGCAATGAATAAACGTCTTAAATTATGGAATGATTTCTCTGTTTAATACTCATTATATTTTTCATCGTTTTCCAAGCTGGCAAAAAAGCAACTTCCAACAAACCAGTGATTTCGTTGGTGCATTGTCATCGAGAAAGTGGCATGTGCCTACCGTCAATGGCATGCCCATGTTTAATTAATCAGAGAAAACAGCACAAAAGTGGAGGGTGCAGCTTCTTTTCCTCAAGGAAAAAGCGGCTTATTCAGCTCTGAATTTTTAAAAATTTACAATTGATACAAACATTTTTGAGTAGAGTAGAAACTTCTCTGGTAGTAGCCGTGGCGTGATGGTTAGTGCGATGGACTGTCATGCCGGAGGTCTAAGGTTCGATCCCCAGCCTCGCCACCTATTTATTTAAAAGAAAAAACGGCTACTGCCTCTTGCGAGGAATTGACAAATCCTCCAAGAGTATCTCCTGTCACAGAAAAGTGCCGCTCGTTAGCCGTTCGGATTCGGCAATAAACTGTAGGTCCCCTCCATTCCTGCAGACACGCACACAGGAATGGTTGAGAGTTGTAAGTCACTAGGCCCTAGTTCTTCATGAGCTGTTGTGCCATCAAATTTATTTATTTATATAGAAACTTCTCTGAATATGTAGGTAACAACAATTCCATATTCTGTTATTTACCTTTATTTACTTAAAAATCTATAGAAATGTACGTAGTGAAAGAAAAATCATTCTGTATGTTATCTGCGCACTTACAGAATTTTGAAATACAGCATTTTAAAATACAGTATTTTAAAAACAGTATTTTGACCATACAGTATTTCTCCCCTTACCCGTTTTACACTTCGTAAAAAAATTAGTTAGAGAAAAAGACACCGATAGTATAAAACAAAGCTATACGGGTGCGTAGCATATATGAGTTTGGTAGTGTTTTGCCAAGTTATTCTTAATTTATAATTATAATTGTTTTAATGTTCAATTTTGTGGCAGTGTCGTCTACCGGAAGGATGCAATAGTAGCAATAAGAAACAAATATGTAATTTTTAAATAATTAATAATAATTAAGGAACTTAGTCATTTGTTTTAATAAATTGAATACATAAACACCCCTGGAAAAGTAAGGAGTACTTGCGAAACGTTGGGAAAAATAGGCGCATTTGTGTTTATTTCATATGGCACGAAAAATGGTACTTTTTCAGAAAAAAATATGGCATGTTAATTTTTTTTTTCGGGCGACAACTTACAAAAATCTTTTTGAAGTAAGTGAGACTGAGTTTTTGATGTATTGCCGATAATGTGTGTGAATTTCTCTAAAATATGAAGCACCAAAACTATACATTGTCATCTCTATAATGTGAACTTTTGAGATTTTCGGGCTCTAAAATGTGAATTTCTTTTGTAAATTTTTTTTATATATTTTTTCTTTTGTTAGTTTTGCGTGCGGCGCGGTTAGAAAAAGTCTTACTATTGTACTGAATTTGCTACTATTTAATTTTTCCAGTACATAAGTACCTACCACTTTTCAAATTTCAATTATTGGCAAAAGACCAATAATGAAATTTTCATCGACTGAGCTCAACACATCACTCAATCGATTTTTTGTCTTAAGTCTGATGAAATTCATTCTGTTTCGTGCCAAAAAATCGAGATTTTCATATAAAGTTCAATTAAGATGATCAAAAAGTTTAAAAATGTACCTTTCGAATGTAGATGTTTGATGCGGTTGGAAATTGCCTCAGTTTTGCATAGCTGGGTACACTTACATTAAAAATATTTTTTCGCAACTAAAAAATTAAGGAAAATAATCAATTTTGTAAAACATTTTTTCCAAACAAGCTGTAAATTTTGTGTAGATCGAAGTTATTTTTTCATATTTTGCGTAGATATTTACGGAGTAAATAATTTATTATCAATTTCAATTAATGCGAACTGTTTTCTAGTTCGCACACTATGCTTTGGGGGATGGTTTTTGGGATCATTCCAAGTAAAAAAATTGTATAGGGGCAACATTCGCCTTTCCACTTCAGGAATTTTCTGAAAAATTGTATGAAAATGGAAAAAAAAATATTTAAGAACAAAATGATGTGCTATATATGTATATTTTTGAAATCTAATATTTCATGTTGTTTTAATGAATAGTTTTTGAGAAATTAAATTTCAAGTGAAAATTTCGAAAAAAAAAAAATTGTATAAAATGTGAACGGCAATTTTTTTGCGTCATAAACTTAACAAAATAAAGCAACCAATACACAAAGTTGGTTTTTAATTTCTTATAAATTAAAGTAGAGAGGGAAGATATAATTCTCTTCTTCATAGAATTTTTCCGCCATACATTTTTTTTAAAGATCCCAGGAATCATCCCTCTAAACTTAGTCCTCGAGTTAGGGGACACTTTGTATACTCGTTAATAAACAAAACTACATATTTATCCAAAAAAAATATCAACGCTTTTTTAAAATTCGGTTTTCACTTAATAGATAATAATTCCAAATATGAAAAAAATATATGTACATATATAAATAAAATGAAAAGTATTATAAATTTTCAGATTTTTGACAAAAATTTGACACCAAAAATTAAATAAAAATTTTTATTTAATGAAAAAAAAATATTTTTAAATTTTCTTCGCGAAAAAAAAAACAAGTAAATCAAATATTCCTCAAACATGGGTCGAATAGTCTTTTATAATTCCAACAGTACAAAATTCTACAACATACAACATACTATGATTCCTAGTTTCTTATTGGTGATCTGATTATATAAATATAGTTTTTATTATTTCAATATTTGGGCTTACAGATCCTTTGGTTGTGAATGCAAATAAAACTCTTATTTCATCCTTTCTCCCGACGTTTCGTTGGTTTTTTTGCATTCACAACCAAAGGATCTGTAAGCCCAAATATTAAAATAATAAAAACTAAAAATACTATGATATACTATTTTTCAGAGTTTTCGACTTATAGGGGAACCCGGGGCAATACGGGCACCCGGGGCCTAATGGGCTCCTCTTGTATTTCTACGTCGAATAACGGTCAGCTCCAAAATGCAATGTACCAGTTTCAATACATCGAGCGATATTAGGGAAAACCCCTTTTTTTAAAATAAAAATGGCAGTTGCTTTTCTTTTTGAACAGTAAACAAAATTTTCGATTGTTTTTATTATTTTGAGGTTTTTTCAAGTGTATTTTTCGAGAAACTGGTCACTTGAATTTTGGATTCTCTTTATTTGATACCAAGATAAATAAATAAGTTTAAATGTGTTACCGTTTAAGTCGGGAATTCAGTTAATGCTGACATTAACTAGTTAATGCCAGCATTAACTGGTCCGATCAGTTAATGTCGGGAATTTTCTTCAAAAAGCAGATTTCCCGACATTAACTAGTTAATGTCGACATTAACGTATGCCGACTAGTTAATGTCGACATTAACGTATGTGTGTTGTCCCGTTAAAGTGGGGAATTAAGAGAGGCTGGCAGTTTCGTCAGTTTTTCTTGGTTTATTTTATAAAAAATTTGCTCTTTCCTTAAGCACCGGGAAATTTCCAAGTATATGCAAGAAAGCATATTAGATCTAATTTTTAAAAAAGGGGACAAATCAGACGTAACGAATTACTTTCATATATTCCCAAACCTTTTGAACAGGCAGTATGTGATAGTCTGACATTTCATTGTAAAAATATAATCTGCAAGAACAACATGGTTTCATGCAGGGACAGTCGACGGTAACGAACTTGCTTCCGTTTATGCCTAAATGCTAACGGTCGGCGGCGTTAGACCTTGGTCAAGAGCTTGACTAAAGCAAACTTTGGTTTACTCCTGTACTTATCACTTGGATTTCGTCCTATTTTCAAAACAGATTTTATGAGGTGAAATGCAGAAACTTGTTCTCTAACCCTTTTATTGCCAAATCCGGACTTCCTTAAGGGAGTCACTTAGGCCCCTTCTTTTTATATTTGCTATTAACGATGTACCTTTATGTATAAGAATGGGTTAAAGAAGTTCAGCGTAATTTTGTGTTCATTTAGCTTTAAAAGTATTACAGTGATCTGATCCCTATAACCTTCCACCTTATGAACATCTAATTAAACTTCTTCGAATGCAAGCGTTATGACATAGAAGACTTTATAATGTTATTGTATTTATTCACCATTATTGATAAATGGGGTTATTAATTCACCTAATTTGTAAATTGTTTAAATTACCGCTATCGTGGATGGGGTCACAAACTTCGGAGTTTGAATTTTATGAACTTACCCCAGCATCGTACTAATTATGGATTGTATGAACATTTAACTCCCATGTGCAAACTATTAGAACGTGAACGTAAATCTCTTCGATTTTAATATTATAAAGTAAAACATAAAAATGTATTGAAGACCAGTGAACCACTCACATAAATGTTTGAAATAGTGTAAATTTGTTATGTTCATTGTATTAATTTCTGTTTTGTTTGTATTTATTTATTTATTTTTTATTTATAAAAAGTTTTATTGCAGTTGCCTTTTAAATACTAACATTGCACTAAGTGTGCACAATATTGGCTTGGTCGTATGTTGCAGCTTGATTAAAGCTCTCTTCAAAAAAGATCTGATCGTGTATAAAAAAAAAATACGATGATAGGGAAGACGAAAAAGTGGGTCTCGCAATTTAGTCCGTCTGTCTGTCTGTATACTCGCCTACAGCCTAAAGGCATGGGTCGATGTTATTTAAACTTGGTGTCTAGCGTTTTTTGGACATCCTCGCGACAAGTTTTTTAAATTTTTTTTAGGACTAAAAATAGCGGTACAGTGAAACCCGCTTCAAAGAATAACCCGCTTATCTGAAACAATTTTTTCATCCCCGAGTATTTTTCGACCAATTACCTTTAAACACTCCGCTTAAGCGAAACTCGCTTAAGTGAAAAACCCTGTTACCGGAAATATATTTTCAGTTCAATTTTATATTTTTTATTGAAAAAAAAACTCTTAGGTGAAAAAAAAATTGAATCGTATTTATATGAACAAAAAAAAGGACAGTTAACCGTGAATTCTTTTGTTTTTATTGAAATAACTAAGCAAACGTGTTTATTCGTGTTATTTGGAAAAGCAGAAGTAATATCAAAAGGGGGATATGGCACCTTGCAATCTCGGGATATATGGTACCGGTGCCATTTCCCCCGCTCCTACTTTTGTATCAAATTTTCACTGGAAGGGTGCTTAGAAAACCAATATATCTCAAAAAGAGTACCAACGATGGCTATGACGTCAGTAACTAATAGGATTAAAGCATCTCCTTCTATGACGAATCAGATGGACCTGAAGATTTCAGGGAGGAAATTTGTGCTATTGCGAGAATAATACTGTGACAACAAAACCGGATGAGTGGCAGCGTTGGCCCCCTACTACAAATGTAGCGTTTTTGCTACATTTTTTTCCAAGAAAAATTCACTCCGTACAATCGTAAAATATTCCAAAAACACTACAATTTCAAAACATAAAATTCTAATTTCGAAGGACAATTTTGATCTTACTTTCCATTTGGCAAAATATTTTTTTGTATTTATCAATAGCTGAATTCTTTTTTTTGCAATCCCGAAAGGAATTGGATGAAGAAAACGATGTTCGGGCTAAACAGCTTACGTGTTAAATCCAACAACAACTAACTCGCTTCGGGTTTAGCTAGGCACAGTAGGGAGAATTCTCGGTTCTTAATTTAAGCACGTCGAAAAACTGTTTTACCGGCAATATTTACATACATACACGTTTTGGATAGTGTGTATGGAAATTCCATGGTTTTCTGTGATGGCGGGCGCCAGTAATCCCCGATGCCGTTTTTTTTCGACCAATTTTTTTAGAAGTCATCAATTTTTCGTTTCTGAAAGTGGATAATGTGATTCACTTTTTTTTTTAAGTAATCACTCGGAAAATATTATAATTACAAAAAAAAACATTCAATGAAATCATATTCGACACCAAAAAATCAATTTTAAAAATAAAATATAAATTAACCAATGTAATTGACATAAAAAAAATTATAATGCTCTAATAATGTTGTGTATCCACCTTGATTTTGAAATTTTAGTGGGAAATTTGCAAAAATGTTTTTGTAAGCCAGATATTTTTGCTATGTAAATATGCATGAAATAAAATCCAAATTTAGACCTTTTATTATTTATACAAATAATATTGTCGTTCCGAAAAAAATTACAATTTAGTATGTTGTGTTTTTGCGCGTTTTAAATTTTACTACATTTAAAATTTGGCACACTACATTCTCAACCTGTTAGGGGGCAACACTGATGAGTGGTTTATGAGCATAATAGCCACTTTTGGGTCACGATTCATGCACACTCATTCAACAATACCTACATACAACAAATATGGCCAGAACAACTATAAATAACAAGAGTGCCATATCACCCTGCAGCAGGTGCCATATCACCCTCCATTTTTTTGTATCGCTATTTTTCAATGTTCTCTATTTTTGCAAAAATATATATGAAATAACCTATGAATTTAACTTATTCCTGCTTTTTGTTAAAGAATAAAATTATTTTTGTTTAAATAAAAATCTTTTTTTTTTTCAAGTAATAAAGAAAAACAAAAATGTGTGCCATATCCCCCGAATTTACCCTATACATACACCACGACAGGGGTGACAGAACACCCCAGCCAGGAATAAATAAAAACAAAATACTTTCAAGGAAAATACAAAATTTTAATTTAAACAACAATTTATATCAAAAACAGAAAAAAAACTTAATTCAAAAAAAAATAAATATATTTACAAAAACAATTAAACTGAAATACAATTTAAACAAATCTCTTTCCTGTGTGGGCATACAGGACATAGGCATTTAAGGCACGCAATACTGCTTTTGCGGTCTGGTACCTATAAGAAATTAATTTAAAAAACCGTTCCCACGATTTTGATTTTTTTTTCTCCAAAACACACGGGATTTTTCCATTGGTTAAATAAATCAATTTATTTTGGATCTGTCAAAAAGACAATTTCTCCTCTTTTTGTGTTCCATTGGGCAAAACAATTGATTTATTTTATATTTTAAATTAAATTTGCAGGTCTAAATTTTTCGGCAGATTTACCCCTCCTTGTACTAATACCAACATAAATCCCAGCTGTCAAGTTGCAAATGTTTTTTGTTAATATTTCAGTTGTGAAAATTATGTTGGAAAATGTGGAAACTAATTACTAATAAATAATTTGTAGCAATTTAAAATGAACCGGCAACTTAATCAAGTTCATATTTCTCTTCTAAAAGTAAATCGGGGGATGAAGATTTTTTTTGAAATTTTGACATAGAAGCAATAATGCACAAATACAGTGACAAAAATAAATCAATCTGAAATTGTGTTCCATTCGCCACAAAATAACTCAAATTTTTGATTAAAATATTAAATTACTAATGGAAAACCCCATAAGATTTTGTTATTGAAATCAAATGGTGTACTTTTTTTAACTCTCAAAACAATTAAAGAAGATATTTTAAATACATTAATATCGAATTATGTTGGTTTTTAATAATTTCTCAATAGATATTCAATTTAAGCTATAAGTCCCTTGTGTATGTTATGTATCATGTATGGATAAGTGCAGTGTGATATACCTATTGTTCATTTTTATATACTCTATTCACAAAATAACCTTAAATTAAAGGCTTATAATACACTCAATATTCAAAATTCGAAGAAACTTTTACTACAAGAGCAAGTTTGCGCGATCCAGTAGAGCATTTTATGTTTTTTATATTTTAGTTACTTTTTTTGTAAATTGGTCAAAAATTTAAAGAAAAAAATAGCCTTTTCAAGCTTATAAGAAAAGAGAATTATTCTTAAAATAAGAATTTTAACGCTTTCTGATAAAAATAAAGGAGTCTTGTAGCTTTTGCTAAAATATTCTAGTTTAACCAATTTTTAATCAGATTAAGCTGAAAAAAGAAACTAAATCTACATGAATCTGGGATTGGGTATTTAAAAATAGTTTTAACTAGAAGATGTCTTTTACTTACCGGTAAACTTTGTTTGTATTCACTCTTTTGCTTAAAAATCAAGCCTTGAGCTTCAATTTTTTTTTATTCCCAATGATTACTTTAAATGAATTAAAAAATTTGATAAGGCCCAGTTTTTCAGTAAAGGATTAAATTTAAACCCGAGTTAATTGCTAATTCACCAAATTTGGTGAGTTCTGGACTTATCAAACAGATAATTTTGATACTTTATATGCTTTAAGTTTTTTAGCTCGATTTTTCTTTAATGAAATTCAGTAATGTAAAATTCCTTATAACTATTAATATATTTATATGTATGTATACAGAGTTCTCTATACCTCAGGTTTAACTAACGTCTGTAAAACTGGCCCTAAGCTAAGAGTTAATTGTTTCAGATAATGAATTTTATATAACGTTTTATTCAGGTATTTTCATAAATCATAATTTTAATTTAAGCTTTTTTTTTTTTTATTCAACATTAAAATTAGTACCTGCCTAAATGTATCAGAAAAATAAAAATGATGCTATTATCTCAAATACCTCCGTTCAAAAATACCTCAGGCTCGCTTAGAACCTATGAACACAAGGCAAGGACTTTTCCTTTATTGTTAAATTTACCTAAACAATTAATGGATACTACTCTGATGCGACTTGAGCTGGTCATCGAGATCGTGTGATTTGATATTGTTTGCTGTTAACTTTTCCCGAGGGATTTCATTACATGTCGCCAGTTTTGTGTATTTTGTATCCCTGTAGTAATGCTTTTTGCGTGACTTTAGCTCATAAAATGTTCGAAAAAGCTTTGCAATTTCGATTTTCGACTAAAAATGAAAACTTAATCATTCTCACCAACGAATGACGTTTAATTTCTTCATCGAACATCTTGCACTTGCTGACTTGCTGTCTTTACATTTTGCTGTTCATAAATTTAATTCAAATTTATTAACTCATCAGTAGCACAACTAGTAAATGTGATAGATGAATAATTTTTGGTACATATTAGAAGAATGAATCAGTCAGGTGATTCAGGCGGATGAAAAAAAAAAATAGTCAGATGAAAATTATGTTATTTTGAAAGCTCTGAATTAAAAAAACAAAAAAACTGTGAATGACGCTATGATACAATCATACAATCCTTCCCTTGATGACTAATAATGATGACGACATATTCTCATAAGAATGTTTTTATTTAATGGTCAGCTCATATTCATGTTCATGTCATTTATTTTTGCAGCAATTAATAATTTATTTGCTTAGTTGATCAAGTAAGTGAGTTAGTGTTCAAAAGGTTGCTTAAAAATTAAGTTTTTTTTTTAGGTATATATGGGTAATGAGGGAATGGTACAATGGTAGATTAGATATGCAATGTTGGTGGCATATGACACATGTTTTATTGATATTGTCGCGGTTACCATACTGCCATATCTACTACCTACCGTTGGAAAAGTCAAACAAAGTAAACAATTATCTACTTATAATCAAGGAAGAACTGATAATTTCGAAAAAAAATTTAAATTTGTTTTTTAACCAAATAAGAATATGAACCCAGGACTGTCTTTATAAATTTTGAGAAACGAGGCACTAAAAAGAGGATTTCAATAAAAAAAAAGCCACCGCTGAAAATTTCCCCCAAAATAGAAAAACAGCCAAAACTCATTTATGTGGGATATTCGCAAAAATAAGTACACCATCTAAAAGGTCAGTAATTATCAAAAAAAAACAACTAGTTTTTTTGCCATGGTCAGGTATACATTTTTTTAAATTTAATTCTTAGTTTTTTTTGTCAAATTGAAAGAAATCATACAAGAAATAATCTATGATTACGGACCTTTAATGAGGATAAAGTAACCTATCTGATGGCATTCATATTATTCGAATATCCCATAAATGAGGTGCTAAAAATTATCTACTAATGAACTTGAAAAATTTTAACCATTGATTAAAAATATATATTACTTATAATCAATCACTACTGTGGACTATTAGTAAGATGTAAGGTTCAAAGAAAGTGTAGAGCTTAAATACAATCCTACCAATAAACAATTTAACTTTCTGGTTAAAAAAAATCCCCACACTTTCCTTGAATCTATACTACAATTTCCATCAAAGTTGCTGTGTGTTTTGGCTTATTTTTTGTCTTTGAAAGAGACGTTTAAAGTAATTTTGGCTGTTAGTTTTGCAATTAAAAAACGAAATAAATAACTATCTGCTTCCGTTTCAACAAAATAATAAAATCATAAAACTGAAACTAAGGCCGTGTGTAAATTGGTTCACCTCAATAGTATCACAAATTAATCTTCGAATAAAATTTAACGCGATTTTTATCCAATTCACTTACGGCCTAAAATATGCATACCCAATCAAAATCAAAATATTATTTAAGTTATTTTTGGCCCTAACCCTAAAGAAATCAAAGAAATAATATTTTAGGGCATCGTTCATTTCCCCCCACCCACGATGTCGATGGGGATGTCATCCAATTGTTCTCTTAAGGGGCCAGTTATAGCGATCAGGAAAACGCATCAGGAAAAATTTTCTTTTTGATAATTTAATGTTTTATTATACGATTTGAAATATACAAATGACACAAATCGATGATAAATCATTTGAAATATTTATTGCATTAACAAAATGTCCTTTGGAAGAAATATTTACTCTACAAAATGCATTTCCTGATGGAAACTCGTTTTCTGTAAGAAATGTCCATCAGGAAAATGAATAAGTAGGTACTTGTTTTAGACAAAGTATTTCTCCCAAATTAAATTATTTTAATGGAAAAAATATTTCAATTGGTTTATCATCGATTCATATCCTTTTTATATTTTAAATCGTTGAATTATACAAAAGGACATTTTTTCCTGATCCGTTTTCCTGATCGCTATAACTGGCCCCTAAGACGTGCAATGAACATCGTTAGTATAAGAGTAGGTTCCTATATATAAGTATTTAATACATTACTTTATGTACCATGAATTAGCACAACAGGCAACACTCGCATTGAAACGCCATTTTCATGTGTTTAATGTATAGCTTAAACATGGATTTCCATGTATTAAATTTTAACGTTTTGCTAGTGACTTACCTGGAGACTAAATTCGTTATTGGTATGTGATTAAATCTGGAGATTTTCATTTAACTATTAACTAAATTTGATAATTAGTAAGGCCCATTGTCTATACTTATGTCTGTCCAATTTCTGTTAATATAATACGTTTTTTGACCAATAATTGCTGACCTTTTAGATGGCATACTATATTTACAAATTTCGCACATAAGGTTGCTAAGATTCCATTGTCACACATTTTGTAAAATGTATGTATTCATAAAAAAAAAACAAAAAGAAAAATTAATTAGTACTTAACATTATTGCATTTATTGAAATTAAGAAAGTAGGTATCATAAATTTTAAGTTCTATGTACTAGTACCATATACCAAGTTATAGATCCGTTAAAAATTCGAACTCGAGAATTTGATCAAAAATTTTTCAAGTTTACGATGTCGGTTGTTTTGTGGCCAATATTTTCATAAAGACTGTGTTAAAATTTCCACAGAAGAATCAAATATTTTATCAAAATCTAATTTTAATTGGCAATGTGACACTTGTTCTCTTATAAATTTCTCCAACTTTTTTAATCGATTTACGGAGCTTTCACAGTGTGTTAGTGATCTTAAAAGAGAAATTTGTTTTCTTTGGGAGTTCTTACATAATCCCCAAAATGTATATGTAAAACCTCTCTTAAATCCTAAACCTTCATCAATAACTGATTTATCAGAAAACACTTCAATTCCATTAATTAATGCCCCCCGCGCAAACACAAGTGCATCTACCTCCAATAAATTTCGCCAAAGTGCGGCAGTGGTTGTTGAAAGTGTTGAAATTTCCCATCAAGAAGTAGCGGAAAAAAATAATGCAATTAACTCTTTATCCAATCTCTCTTCAAATGTCATAAACAATTCTCCATTCGCGAAAGCTAACAAAAAAAAAGAATAATAAAAACCCCCCTCGCGGCCCCATCTCTAAGGTTTCAATTTATGGTACAAACTTAGACTCCAATCTTAATGTTATTCCAAATAACAAGTGGGTACATTTGTCAAGCTTTTCAAATGATACTGAACCCGATGCAATTATTGAATATATATCCAATATCACTAAAATACCTTCTCAACAATTCAAATGTTTTAAGTTGACAAAAAAAGACGCTGATATAAGTGAGTTATCTTTTGTTAATTTTAAGCTAAGTGTTCCCGAAGACAAGTTGAATGTTATTTTGAAGCCAACTGCATGGCCTGAGTTTGTGCGTGTGAAGTTGTTTGTTCCATTTCCAAAAAACTTAAAACGACAAGAGGCAATAGCAACAACATAAATAATATTGAAATTAACTCTACTTATCAACCTACACCTCTCCCTGTTTATTCACAAACTTGTAAAAACTCTCAATTTTTTATTTTCTACCACAACGTTGGTGGATTGCGAACTAAAATGCATGATATTCTTCTTTTCTCATCTTCATTCTTCACAACAATTTGATATTATCGCACTAACTGAAACTTGGCTCTCTGAGAATCATTTTAATTCAGAAATGTTTGACAATCAACTGTTCAATGTGTATCGAAATGATCGCTGTTCCTGTTATCATACAACTGGACTGACTCGTGGAGGCGGAGTATTGGTTGCAGTTCGATCTTCTATTTTAAGCATGCAGTTAGAGTTGCCGTCTTCTTCTAATTCTTCAATCAACATCGACCAACTAATTATACGTTTAAGCGTTGATAATATTCATGATATTTTTCTTATTATTAGTTATATACCACCGAAAAGTTCTTTTGAAATTTATAAAACTCATTTGTTCATTTGTTTTGAATATCTTAAAAGAATATCAACATGTTATTATCTTAGGTGATTTTAATCTACCTTTTTTAAATTGGGTTTTTGATCCCGATGACAAATGTTTGATTCCTTTCAATGTTAGTAGTGATTGTGAGAGTGTGGTTGTCGATACTCTAGCTGAGTTCGGACTCATACAGATCAATAGTTTTCATAATAATTTAAATCGTTATCTTGATTTCGTTTTTACTGATAATGAATTTGGTGTGTGTATAGACAGTCCCACTCCTCCTCCTTTACCTAACACTGATAATCATTTATCATTTTGTATGAGCTTTGAATTCTTTGAATATATAAAACAAAAATCTGAAATTGGTTATGTTCTAAACTATGATAAATGTAATTTTTCTAACGTTTCTGGCTATTTGAATTGGGTTGATTGGTTTTCAATTTTTAATAATATGGATATTGAAGAAACTTTCACCATATTAACGAATTTATTAAATGAGGCAGTTGATTTTAATACTCCAAGAATTCCTAAAAAATCTCAATCGAACCCTTGTTGGTTCAATAAAAAATTAATAAATTTAAATAATCGTAAAAAAAAAAGCTTTCAAACTTTATCGTGATTCCAGGGATGATAATGTTTTATATACGAACTACCTTCGATGTAATCGTGAATTTAATTTTCTCAATAAATTTCTTTATAGTCAATACCTATTAAGTATTGAATCTAAGCTAAAAAAAAATAGTAAATGTTTCTGGAAGTTTATTAACAATAAGAAATGTTCTACTGGAATACCTAATTCAGTCCGATATATGGGGAAAACTTCTAGTGACCCGTCAACTATCTGTAATTTTTTTGCTGACTTTTTTCATTCTGTCTTTAAATCTTCAAGTAATCAAACAAAGCCTTCTTTTATTTCTTTATCTGAATTGATTAATATTAATCAATTATATTTGAAGAAAAGTGATATACTAGATGAACTTTTAAATTTAAAAGATGAAATGCAATATGGATTTGATGGTATTGCTCCCTTTATTTTAAAAAAATGTGCTATTTCTTTAGTAACTCCTCTTGAAATCATCTTTAATCGCTCTCTTCGAGATAGCTACTTCCTAAAACAATGGAAAAATTCTAGTGTGTACCCAGTTTTTAAATCTGGATCAAAAAATGATGTTACAAACTATCGGCCTCTTTGTAAGATATCCGTAATACCTAAACTTTTTGAAAAGAATTGTTTATAATAAGTTTGTTTTCTCAGTGAAAGAAATAATCTCCCCTTTACAGCATGGGTTTATTGGTGGCAGATCAACGTCGACCAATCTTACGATTTTTAGTAATTATGTATTGGCTTCTCTTGAACAGGGATATCAATGTGATGTTATATACACTGATTTCTCTAAAGCATTTGATAGGGTTGATCACTCAATATTGATTGCTAAACTTCATAGTTTAGGTTTTCATTCTAATTTATTAAAATGGTTTGAATCATATCTTACTGGCAGAATTCAGTATGTTCGAATTAACGACTTTATTTTTAATCCAAATGACTTCCACAAGGAAGTCTTTGTTTAATGTATGCTGGCGACCTTAAACTATACTTACGTATTAAATCTATTTCAGATTGCATAAACCTGCAAAACGATCTTAATAATTTATCTGTTTGGTGTACTAATAATGATCTTCATTTGAATGTTTTGAAATGTCATAGTATGATGTTTTACCGTGGTGCGTCACCAATATTATTTTCGTATGATATATATGGATCTTCTCTGTCCAAAGTTACCGAAAAAAAAGACTTGGGTGTAATCTTTGACTTAAAATTCACGTTTTCCAATCATATTGACTACATCATTTCTAAGGCCAGTTCAATGCTTGGATTTATTTCTAGGAATGCTAAAGACTTCTCTGATCCTTTCACTCTTAGATCATTATATTTTAGCTGTTCTTCCATTTGGTATCCTATGTATGCGGTCTATTCAGTAAGAATTGAAAGAATACAGAAACGCTTTACCAGAACTGCAATTCGGATCCTACGATGGAATGTTGATATGCCATCATATAATACAAGGTGTTTGTTATTAGGCATTCAATCCTTGGAAACACGCCGTATATATTTTGATGTCCTGTTTGTAAGGGATTTAATTAATTATAAAATCAATTGTCCCATTTGCTTTCGTTTTTCATATTCCAAGTCGTAACATACGAAGTAATCTTTTATTTTGTGAACCTTTTCATAGGGTTAACTGTGGAACCAATGAACCCTTAACTCGCTGTTTAAGACAAGCTAATTCTCTATGTAGAACATTACATGATATGATATGATGATTTTTATTTAAACCTAAGTAGAGACTGTTTTAAAAAAAAGTTGTTATTGAGTTTTAATTACAGTGTTTAGTATTTATTTTAAGTACGTATTATTGATATTTTCTTATATTGTTAATTATTTTTTAAGTAATATTTAAGAGCTGTGTCTCTGCTTGATGAATAGTATAATAAATAAAGTTAATTAACTTTTTTTTAACTGCACAGTCGGAATGTTAGTACTGACTGCTGACTGCTTGTTTTGCAGTTAAAGTACTTATTTACAGTATTAACTTACATTCAATAGGTAAGTTAATTAACTGCGACTTTATTAACTGCATTACCAAAGTACTGCAGTCTTTTACAGCTCTGATGTGTACATGTAAAATACAAAAAAAAAAATAGAAAAATTATGAGACTTAATAAAATGTGTTTAAACTTTTTTGAAAGCCAGAAGTCTGTTCTTTCATTCCTTTTTTAAATTAACTTATTTCTGTTTATATGTAGTTTTCGAAAAAACTACTTCCAAGTTAAAAATGTTGAAAGACAAAACATTGAATATTTATTTTTGTTTACAATTTTAAATACTAGGTTCTAAATTGGCTTTTGTTTTAATAACCTCATAGTACTTTGTATTTAAAATTGTGAACAAATTAGTATTAAATATTTTTGATTTTCAACATTTTTAAGTTGGAAGTATTTTTTGTTGAAAAATATAATCAAAAAACCCAAAACACTTCCATTTTGAATACTTTTTTTTTTATAAAATGCGCAAAACAACTTTCGCACTCGATTTCAATTAAGCCGCCATATAGTAAAATAAAGTACTCTCCATTAGCTTTCATATGTCATAAGTTTCATCACTGTTGAGCAAAGTTGAAAAATGGATCCAAAATCCCAAGGTCCTTTTTGGAAAATCTTATTTAGTGAAAAAAAAAAAATCCGTAATATGAGGTGCCATACCTCCCATTCGAAAACAAATCAGTTGATTTCAGAAGCTTAAGTCATTTCCGAGCTTAAGCTTGGGTTTAATTCACAAACTAGTGGTGAATTATGAATAAAAAAAAAATTAATTCATAAGCTAGTTGGTGACTTATGAATTAAAACAGATCTAATTCATAAGCTAGTTAATGACTTATGAATTAAAGCCGATTAAAGTCATAAGCTAGTTAGTGACTTGTGAATTAAAAAAATTAAATTCATAAGCCAGCAAGTGACTTATGAATTAAAAAAATTTAATTCCTAAAAGTCATCTAAAGGACTTATGAATAAAAACAGATTTAATTCATAACTCAGCTAGTGACTCATGAATAAAAAATTTAATTCATGAGCCATCTTAAGGACTTACGAATTAAAAACAATTAATTATTAAGTCATCTACGGGACTTATGAATTAAAAAGATTTAAGTCATAAGCAAGTAAGTGACTTATGAATTTAAAAAATTTAATTCATAAGCCATCTAGTGACTCGTGAATTTAAAAAAATTTAATTCATAAGCCAGCTGTATTGACATAAGAATTAAAACAAATTTAAGTCATAAGCTAGTTACTTATGAATTTAAAAAAAAAATAATCAATAAGCTATTTATGTAGTTAGTGACTTATGAGAGATGCGGCCGTAAAATCCGCAAAAAAAACATCTTGTTCGCACAATGTGAGGCCTTCCTTACATTTTAGGAGCTGTCGACGATTGTCGCATACACGAAAGGTCACAAAATATATGCTTAAAATTGAAAACCACTTTCGTTAATAACAATTATGCAGTCAAAATAAGCTTCCAAGTTTCTAATTCACCAATAGCTTATAAATTAGTTATTTTTTAATTCCTAAGTCTAGCTGGGTTATAAATTAAATTTTTTTAATTTATGTCTGCTGACTTATGAATTAAATGTTTTAATTAATGCTGGCTTATGAATTTAATGTTTTTAATTCATAAGTCACTAACTAGCTTATGACTTAAATCGGTTTTATTTCATAAGTCCTTTAGATGACTTGTGAACTAAATTTTTTTAATTCATAAGTCACTTGCTGACTTATGAATTAAATCTGTTTTAATTCACAAGTCAGTAACTAGCTAATGAATTAATTTTTTTTAGTTCATTAGTCACTATGAATTAAATTTCTTTTAATTTATAAGTCACTAACTAGCTTATGATTTAAATCTCTTTTAATTCATATGATACTAGCTAGCTTATGATTTAATTTTGTTTTAATTCATAAGTCACCTACTGACTTATGACTTAAAGATTTTTTAATTCAAAAACTCGCAACCCTGGTTGATTTCGATAGATTTTTTATGGCCATTTTTCGAAAAGTTTAAATAGTATCTATTGTTTGGCAAACGATCCGTCCGTCGATCAGTGCGTCTCATCTGTGCTTCTATGCGTCCACTCTAACTTGAGCTAAAATATAAACGGGTAGACCGATTTGCTTCAAATTTGGCACAGAACATTTTTATGTAATTTTCTAGATGGGAAGTTCGAATTTTTGATTTAGGAAGCAAAGTTTCTGATGAGCAAAATATTTGTAATAAAACTGCTTTTCAGGTTTTTGCCAAAAAATTCGCATTGTGGTGTTGAAGTTTTCTTCAGAAAAATGCCTTATTTTCGAGATCATCTGAATGCGTCGACCAATTTTGATATAATTTTAGAATCTGGCGTTTTAAAGTTTTTCCACCAAAATTTCATTTAAAAATCTTGAAAATAATTTTTGTTTTAAACAAAAAGAAAATAAAACCAAAAATAAATTTATTTAGTGTTTTTGACTTTTTTAAAGACATAAACATTATGAACTTAAATTTTTAACTACAAGAGCAAGTTCGTTGGATCCAGTCGTGCATATTTTTACTTACTGTATAGATAGATACTAGGGCTGGTTATGGAATGGTGCAAAAACTCGAACTCGAGATAACAATCAAACTTGACATTACGATGATAGAGAACAAGAAAAAAGTGGGTCCCGCAATTCCGTCTGTCTGTCTGTATATATGTCTGTCTGTACCTCGGCCTACAGCCTAAACCACTAAAGCGATTTTTTTCAAACTTGGAGCATTAGATATTTGGGTGATTCCCTAGAGCCTAGAGGGGAAATCGAAATATTGTTTAAGCTCAAATTTTTTTTTAATTTAATTTTATATTTATTTATTTCTTCTCTCTTATAGAACAGATACAATTCAACTTATAGATATTCAAAAAAGTTAACAAGGATAATTATTATATAAATAATATATTTATAAATTTAATCTACTATTACAAAGAATTCAGTATAACTAAATGAAGAAATAGATAAATTTAAGATACCATCTGTTGTCTTACGACAAGTGTCGATAGTATCGAGAATGTAAAAATACAAAAGTAAATTCAAGAAATTAGCAAAATTACAAAAGATATTTTATTCAACATGTTGTGGGGTGAAATGTCGAATTACAATATATTAATATAAAAAAAAAGTATGTATATGTTTGAAAGTTCGTAAGAATTCATTTAATAAAAATCTAACTAGTACTCTAAGTAAATCATGAATTTCATTAAAATCATAGTTAAAAAGCCATTCTTTTACCTTTTTGTAAAACGAATATAAAGAACCAATAGCCCGAATATTAGAGGGCAAGCTATTATAAAGTCTTGGTGCTACTGATGTATAAAAATGGAAAAAATGCTGAGAATTATGAACTGGAATTTACGCTAGATTTCTTTCACTACTTCGCAATGCGTATACAGATGTGTGACGAGAACCACTTCATAAATAGAATATTTTTAAAACTTTATAAAAGTAAAGATGTTTTAGTGGAAGTATTCCAGATCTAGCAAACAACGGAAAACTATGATCGAATCTTCTCTTCTTCCAAATGGTTCTTAAGATATGTTTTTGCGTTACTAACAAGGCTTGAAGATAGGTTTTATATGTGCCACCCCAACACACTATACCATATTGAAGTTTAGATTGAACTAGGCCATAATAGAGAGTTTCTAGGAGTCTCCGGCAGCAAAGTTTTCTTAAGTGAAAAAATATGTACGTGGATGTGAGTAAGTATTTTTTGAGTAGCTGAGTATGAGGTTTCCAATTCCTTTTATTGTCGATTAATATACCAATATATTTAAATTTAGTTACATTTTGGATATGGAAACAATTCGAAGCACAAAAAATTTACTAAAAACCGTTATAGTACCTGCCATAGAAACGTTTTTTTTTTATTTTCGACTTTCTCGTTAACCGCTTAACCGATTTTGATCAAAATTTTTACTAAGAAGGTTTATTCATATGTGAATAATTCTGCATACAAATATTTTAAAAGTTAATTTTTTTTTGAAAAATCATTTTTTTGAAAACGGGTTGAAGATTTCTTTGAAATTATGGTAATAGCTGTATATTATTATATTCGAAGAAGAGAATAAACAAAAATAAAAGAAAATTATTTTTGTTATTGTTTTAGTGGACTGTATTGAATAAAATTCAAATGGGGCGAAACGCATTGGACTAAAGGTCGCAAAAAATCTTCCATTTGAATTTAATTCAATACAGTCCACTAAAACAATAACAAAAATAATTTTCTTTTATTTTTGTTTATTACATTAGCCAGACCACGGGCTTACAACAACAACATATATTTCTAGGTACAAAAATGTAACCATGTTCCCCTAGAAGAATATAATTTACAGTGCATATGTGCTGTAGATTTTATTAAGAGTCGGTATTCATCGACCAAAAATTGCGTCTTAGAAAGGTACGACAGCATCTAACTGATGAGCCCAACTGTCGTGCCTGGGCGAAACGCATTGGACTTAAGGTCGCAAAAAATCTTCTATTATTATATTCTTAAAAATGGCATACCAAATTTTTTTTCTAAAAAGTTTCCAGAAATTTGACGATTTAAAAAAAAAATTCCGCATAAATTTACATTTTTTCAAGAATCGAGAATCTGAGCTCAAAACATTTTAAGTACTTGTTTTATCGATTTAAAGAACGTTTTTCATGCTTTTTTTCGATATTCAAATTTCCATTTATCAATTTATTAAATGTATAAGTACATACATATACCATACATAATTATTAATTATGTGTTTTATATTACACTTAGGGTTTGTTTCACAATGTCTGATTAAAGTTCCAATTAAGCTACATGGAACTTATTAGTCACTTAAAAACCTCATGTAGGTTTCACAATATCTGAATAGGTCTAAGTGACACTTAAAGTTCTGAATATTTTACAGGGCAGTTGAAGTTCCGATTAAGAAATTAAACTGGAAAATAAAATATTTACAGCTGTCAATGTGACTCAGTCAACAAATACATGAATAGTTTGAACTAGTGACGGATATTTTAATGCGTTAACGCAATTAAGGCTCTCCCAAACCAAATGCGATTTAAAAACACACTCAAGTATTTTAAAACACTCATATCCACATATATATAAACACACATTTTCTAACTGGATTTTATTAACTTGCAGCTAGGGGCCTTAAAATACCATAGTAATGTTGTTTGTTACCAGCTCTCGGTCCAAAAAGTTGAGTTATGAGTTATGACTCTTCAAAATTCACAATTTAAGAATAAATTAATAATTATTTGACTGATTATTTTCAATCAGTCAAATTTTTTGGAAAACTGGGATAACTGACAACTAGCTAAGTGGCACACAAATTTATGATTGTGAAACGCAAAGTTTTTTAATGAGAGGATTTAAGTTATGGATAACTTATGTGTCGGATAGTTATAGGGAACTTTAATCAGACATTGTGAAACAAACCCTTAATATTTAAAATTCGAAGAAACTTTTACTACAAGAGCAAGTTCTTGCGACCCAGTCGTGCATTTTATTTAAGTTCAGTGTATCCTAAATTTAGTTTGATCAAAAATATTGGTTTTAGGCCCAGTTTTTTAGCTAACTTTTCGCTGAAAAACTGGGACTTTGTTAACTCTGTACATAAATTAATTTACAGTTAGCTCAAGAAACAGGTTTAAAAAGAAAAATGTGCGAATCGACCTAACTCAGAGGATAAAATATCAAAAGCATCTATTCACTAAATACCGAGTTAACCCACCAAATTTGATAAGGTAACTTGGGGTTTACTTTAATATCGCACTGAAAAACTAAGCCTTAATGTACTGAATATCCAAATAAGGATTATATACAAAACATTTTCATAATTTTCGATTCCAAAAACTAGAAAATAAGAACAACCGCCTTCTGCTTTTCAGCGTTTTATTAAAAAATAATAATATCTAGTATGTATTAAAAATTAAAAGACATATTAGTTTACACACATAATTATCTAAGTAAATATTAAATATTAAAAAAAAAATTGAATATCTACTTTTTGAGTTTGGACTTTTTTTTCCAAAACTTTTCATTCAAATAACTTTCTTGAAAAAAAAATATAAAAATAGTTTTCTGGCTTCAAACAAATCAATTGATTCATGATAATTATAAGTGTTATTTACCGTTTTTTTTTATATAATTTTCTATTAATTTTAAGGTTGGTGGACGGGAGGTAAATGGATCAAACAATTCTTTTCTTAGGATATTCCGAAAAAATATTTACCAATGTGTTGACACACTACTTACAATCAAACATTACTTACATACTTCTAATCACAATTATATTTTTTGTTTAAAAATCAATTTTTTTTATTTTTTTAAATAGTGGAAACTGTGACTGGATGTTGTAGGTACATCGTTTGAGCCCGTAAACCGTGTAATTATATCATTTTCTCAATGATTAGTTTTTTATGTTACATTTTTGAGAAGATGAAAACAAATTATTTTAAATGATATCAATAAACGGGGCGAATCGATTTACTTGCCACTTAATTTCATATGCAGAGGGCCAGACTGTAACCAATAATAAAAATGTATTTATTTACTTTGCTCGATATTGATGCATAAAATTTCAATATTATGATAAACTGCATATTTACAAATATATACAACATATCTACATATGCCGATACGTATCTAGCTTAAAATTTCAAGATAGAAAATTTTAATTTCCGCGCAATTTGCAGCAATTAAGTTTTCACCTACCTACCATTATAGAACTATCTGAACTATCTAAACAGATTCTTAATACAGTCGTTGTAAATAATGCTGATTTTTATAAATGCATTCTCATTTCATGAATTTTCTTATTTTTGTTTATACTAGCTTTTTAAATGTAAATATAAAAGCATATATTATAGACACTATTTTCTCTTTTGAATTTCAATTACTGTGTGAGTGGGTGTTTTGGATCGGAAGAGGAAAAAAAACTTTGAATTTAATTAATTTTCAATGAACGAAGTAGCTATATGTGGCCTTGATTTGGT
This sequence comes from Epistrophella euchroma, assembly GCA_947049315.1. NCBI lineage: Eukaryota > Metazoa > Arthropoda > Insecta > Diptera > Syrphidae > Epistrophella > Epistrophella euchroma. Next base: position 54,083,091 of record OX346245.1, on the reverse strand, counting down.
CGGGTCTCGGGTGGGCGAACATTTTAGAGGTGGAGGTTAAGGGTAAATGACAAACGTGATTGAACTATTTGATTGGCGCCTATTTTAGTATTTTATCATGCCAAAATTAAGTACCTACTGAATGAGTTTTTTCATTCTTGCAGGAATTACATATAAATTAAGAAGTGAGTCTATTTATTGAAGGTACTTATTATTTAACGAAGTATTACAAAAATTGCGTTGAAGGTGTCATTTATTTTTCGTTATTTTGTTTTTAATTGGAAATTATAATAAGATATTTGATTTCAGTTAAGTATGCTTCCTCTGAAGGTAACTACCTACATAATTACCTATGCTATGCAGCTTTCGTACATTTCGATTCGTTGGAATTGGAAGAAACTTGGTAAATCCTAAAAATTGACTTTCATTTCCATAATTTTTTAAAATACATATTTTTAAAGAAATGCACGACTGGGTCGCACATCACACCTTTGTTAGAAAAATTCACATCTTGCTGAATATATTGTTTGTACGTTGTCACAAAATGTACAAGTTTTTCATGTAGTGTTGTAATGGAAATACACAAAAAATTGTACCTATGGGGAAAACCTGTATTGTGGACTGTTTGATGATTTTTGAAATATTAATTAAGATATTTAACCTCAGTATCACCAAATAAGTGTATACAAAATAAATATGCACCAAAGTTTTTTGTCTTTTTGTGACCAAATTTTTAAAATAGTGAAGAAATTTAATAGGATTTTATAGAGCCGAGGATAGGGTGTTTTCATAAACGTCTGGCTAACCGATTTCTGCAATTGCAAAATTAATTAAAAACTATCTACTAAATAATAGTAAACATTTTATACTTCTCGATTTTAATAAATATTTTTAAAATACTTAGTCAGAAATTTATGAAAACTCCCATAATCTTCAACTTTTAAGGATACTTTTCGATAATATTTACCGTTTAAGAGTAACATGCGAAAAACTGATTTTTTCGACACTTGGTGTGTTTTAAAACCACGATATCTTCTGAATGACAGCTTACAGCTTAAACAAGAAAAGAGCTATGTTTGTGAAAAACCTAAATTTTTGACATATGACCTTCAATTGTTTTTTTTTACGAAAACTCGGATACCTACATGGGAACTTTGAGCAGTGGATTCGTAATCATGTTGTTAAGGTCTGTCTCAATTCTCAGCAAGATGCGCATTTCTCCTCTACTCAACTCTATTTTAGGCCACCTACCACAAATGTTTGAGTTTATAATATAGTAAATATATACAGCACCGTGTTTTACATACATAGGTACACACATAGTACATACATGCTAAAATATAACAAAACTAAAAGTTAATTTATTAAACATCTCTGCATAAACCTGCAGTTAGGTACTTGATTAAAGTAAAAAGTTCAAGTAAGTACTAACATTTAAGTAGAAGCTCCTATTCTCAGTATTTACTTTGTTTCATGTGCATCAGCAAAAGTTCTTAATTCGTTTTAAATGCGTTCAAGCAAATACCTAAAATTAATCGAAAAACATAGTAAAAACTTTTTTTTTTTAATTTTGTTATAATTACTTCGATTTTATTGTAAACATCCATTTACGCAGTATGTACGCTGTTTGACGAGTGAAGAAGATCATTGTAGCAGATTATTTAAAGACAAGTTTTTTTTCGCACAGAATTAATTGCAGAGACCATTAATTGTGTATGAAAAAGTGGCAGTTGAGCTTTATTCGTGTTTTTATTTGTCGCTTCTTTCATTACAATATGAATTTCTGTGCTTTTTTTTTTGGTTTTTGTTTTTGTAATTGGTGACACTTTCAATGGGTGTTTTTTTTCGCTTTAGGTTTCGTATAAATTTCGCTGTAGTGTTTTAGACAAAACGAAAAATTGTGCTTCGCATTGTCAGCGTAGGTAGCAGAATTTAACTGTTTCTCATAGTTCGATTGAATCCAATTCGATACTTTATCTCTAATGAGTTTTAAAATAAAGTTAATTGTTCGAGACAGTATAGATACTCTGGTGCGTGCCTATATCTTCACCAACACCAGTTTGAAAACTAGGATCTCCAGTGTACCACAAAAACATCCGCATCTTTTCGAAATGGGTAGTAGCACATCCCCTTGTTTCGGTCAAAAACTTTAAAATTAATAATAATAATAAACGTATATATTACTTAGGTGAATACGTCTATAAAGCTAGCACATACACATTAGCATAATCAATTTAAACCATAACTAGAATTTTGTGCTCTTTTTGTGCTATTTTGTGTGGAAGTCAATATTTTTGTGCTAGCATAGTTTTTGTTTTATGCAAATCTATACTACCTTAATATTAAGCTAGCAAAACTTCTAAGCCGCTAAACATAATCAATTAAAATAAAAACTAGAATTTTGTGCTTTTATTCTGTGCAAGTCTCGATTTTTGTGCTAGCTTAGTTTTTGATTTATGCATAATTATGCTTCCCATATAAAGCTAACAAAACTTCTAAACCGCCCAGCATAATCAATTGAAATAAAAACTAGAATTATGTGTTAGCACAAAATTCTAGTTTTTATTTTTTGTGTTCTAAATCGAACACAAAAAACCGAATGGTTTTATGTCTTCTAGTTTTTGAGAAAATTGAAAATTACTAAGACTTTTGTATGAGATTTTTGTTTTTGGTATTAACGGTGATCTAACTTTGAGGGTTAATGTTGATGATAGGTTCATCTTTGCAAGTAAAGTACAGAAATTCATTTAGCACCACGAGGAGGTAGACTTACATTGCATCCCATGTCCTAGTCGGCCAGTTAGCCAATTAGGTCAAGTCAAGACAATTTTCAAATGGCTTGGTAAACAATAACCTGTTATTTTTTTTCTAAGTTGGTATGCATACTTTGAACATTACAATTGCCTTATATAAAGATGTTAGACACAAACATATACATATTAAGAAATTGGTCCCGCCGGTCTCGGTGGTTTGGTTCGGTTTTTGCTAGAAGAAATATTTTTTTATTTAATTATTTTTTAGTAGGTACTCATGTTCAATTTTTATAATATTCAAAATATAAAATATTCTATGCGCTTTAAAATATCGAACCACATATATACATTTTTTTATTCTCAGGTGCACTGCGAAAATCCAGAGAAATATACGTATGCATTGGCAAGTTTCATCGTATTTACATTGAAAACTATGATTCGCCTCAAAATACATTTACAGAAAAAACAACAATTTTACATTTTTACTGTTTGAAACAACAACAAAAGAAAAAACAGACTCACGAGTCTGTTTTATACATTTTCTTCGTGCTTCACACAAGACTCGACACCCCGCATTTTTCTTACCAACAAACTGCCGAGATATCGTACTCTATCTTTCCAATCTAAACAGGCGTCTTATCTTACATCTTTTTGCCACCCAAAAACACGAAAGAAACCAAGGCTAAGGATAAGACCGAGACGAGACTGGCACATTCAAATTTTCACGAGAAAAAGGCGAGACCGAGATCGAGACGAGACTTGGTTAGGCGAGACCAAGACCGAGACGAGACTGAAATTTTTCGATTTTGACGAGACCGAGACGAGACTAACAAAAGTCCCGCCTGGTCTCGTCTCGTTACCAGCCCTACAAATTACATATTATACATATATAAAATTCAAAAATTGAAAAAAATTATTTCGAATTATAAGAGTGATGGAAACCTTCTACATTGTTTTCAAAAATATTTCCAAGGGTAAATCTGAGTATTTTTTAACATTTTCAACTCTTTTCTTATTAAACTCAGTTATAGAGCTCCAACCAACACAGTTATATAAAAGAACAGGACGCACAATACTGTAATATTATAAAGATTTAATCGTAATTATAAAGATTTAATTTAATCCTTAAACTCAAATGAGTTTCTTTTCATGAACACAAGTAAGGAATTTGCTTTAGATAAAACGAAATCAATATGTATGCTGAATTTCAATTCCATATCAAATATAACATCCAAGTCTTTGAACTGTTTAACTACTTGTAACGGCAAATTATTTTATGAATAGTTTGGAATAATAATATTTAACAAAGTTCTGTTATAGGCCATAGAAGCACACTTGTCAACATTAACAACAAATCATTTATTATTATTTGTATTGTATTATTTATACTAGAATGTCAGTTTATTAGACTTGACCATTCTTTATTCCGTCAATTTCATTGAATTTTGAACAACAACTTAAAGGTGCTACCACCAATTGCTTACGAATTAATTTTGGGTATTTTAATTCGTTTTATTTTTGTTTGGCTAGAGAAAAACAAAAATAAAACGAATTAAAATACCCAAAATTAATTCGTAAGCAATTGGTGGTAGCACCTTTAAGTTGTTGTTGTTGTTCAAAATTCAACACAAATCATTTGACTTGCACCAATCAACAAAAAAATGTATGTCATTCTGAAGCAAAAGACAATCATTTAAATTAGAAAACCGAGAAAAGAACTTTATATCATCCGCATACATAAGGCAATAAGAATTTTTAAGAACATTTGGAAAATCATTAATAAAAAGTAAGAATAATAAGGGACCCATATGACTACCTTCTGGAACACCAGAAGTTACCTTAGGGGCCAGTTATAGCTATCATTGAAAACCTTCATTGAAAATTTTAATTGCTCATTTTGGGACATCTAGGAAGTCAAATCGATACAAATTTTGATGCCAGTATATAGGCCATGACTTGAATTACTATATTCTAAATGTAAAATGACTTTGAATTTTTTAATGATCATTGGTAAAGTAGTTCAATCATTGAAATAATAAAAGTCATTTTATGTGGAAGGTTTGTCTAAAATTAATTTTTTTTATTTTGGCTTACAAAAAAACAAATTAAGCCTTCCAAACGGCTCAAAACTAGCAATTAAAATTTTCAATGATCGTTTTCAATGATAGATATAACTGGCGCCTTAATCTTTTTTGAAAAAAAAGTCACCAATCATTACATATTGTTTTTGACCAAGTAAATATGAAGAAAACCATTGAAGTAGCGGTCCATGGAATCCATACGCTTGAAGTTTCTCTAGGAGAATATGTAAATTAACCCTAAAAAGTCTATTGTCGAAAATATCTTGCATTTAATGTTATAAGGGGTTAAATGTCAAAAATACGAAAAGTACCTATTGCATGCAAAACTTGTAGAACATGAGATTTTCTAGACCTCGTCCTCCGGCATGACAGTCGTACTAACCATCACGCGTAGCTTCTACGTTTAGAAGATGTGGACATTTGAAAAAAAAAGTCAAATGACGAAAATGTCAGTTTCAGGCATAAAAATTCCAAACAATATGTATGATTGCGTTTTTGAAAACATGCATATTATGTTTGTAGAATTTGTTTGTTATTTAACCATCTGCAAGAAAACAGTAACATTTTTCTGTAGCATTGACCATTTAAAAGATATCATAATTTTAAAAATTGGTCAGAAGTAAAAAATACTGCTTTTAACTCTGAAATGTCGAAGTATTTGAAAAATAATTTTATCTTATTCTAAAGGATAAAATATTTCTAACAAAAATTGTTATTAAAGTTTTTTCCTTACAAGCTATTAGTTTTAATACCTCATAAGTTTTTCGCACACAATTCTATGGAAAATTATATCTATTTTTTATTTAAAAAAAAATTGTGTACCTACTGTGTTACCCTCTATACATTGGCGTAGTAAGGGATTTTCCTAGGGGGGGCAACCAGCCAGCGGACCACAAGTTTGAAATCATGGCTGTACCTACGGAGTACGGGGTATTTTTCCAAACGTTACCAAATTTTTGGTGATTTTTAAAAACCATCTTCTGTTTGCTTGAATAGGTACCACGTTTAGTTTATGCAGTATTGAAGCGAACTTGTTTTTACGTAATTTATTATCGAATTTCAGTCAAAAAATTGATTATTCTCCCTATTTCCTATTTCTTACTATTTCTCTATAAATCTCAAGAAAACCACAAAAACTAATGTATTGCATAAAAAAGCAACTACCCTCAACGAAATAAAAAGAGGAGGGCGGCGAAATTTAGTTTTGTGAAAATGCACAGTCAAGGAGGTTTTCAACGCTCACCGATAGCAGTTGTAGTTAAGCAGATATTATTTTCTTAAAATTTTTTCGAATTTATAAACGGTGTTGTATATTTTTAAGAAATAGGCCACTAGTTTCTTTTAATATACAATTTGAGTTTTAATTTCATGCAAACATTATATGAGCATAATAATTCAATACGCATTGTATTCTTTAATCCTTACTGACCCGGCGAACTTCGTTCCACCTATAATTGATTAAACTTTTACTGTTTCTTTCGAGAGCCGGAAGCTCCAATTGTTATCACGACTTTCCGAATTTTTTGACTTAATTTTCCAATTTTTATCTCCGTAGTATGAGTGGTTCGTTATCATGACAAATCCCACAAAAAAATCTCCATTCAATTTGGATGATGTTCAGCCGCATGTCAGAAAGTTTGAAATTTCAAGATGTTTTCACGATTTCCTGACTTTGTTGGTCGAATTTTATGTTCAATACAAATCTAGAAAAAAAATATCCCCATGCAAATCGAATGATGTTTAGCCGACTTATGCGCGTACGAACACAATTTCATTTAAAGAATTTTGAAATTTTAAGAGATTTTCACAATTTTCGTATTTCCCAGTCGAATTTTTTAACTTTCGGTAAAATTTTCCAATTTTTTTCAATTGTTAAATTTAACTGAAATGTTTGACGTGTTCAAGTTTCAATTATGTAAGTAGTTTGGTTTCTTTGAAATATTGTGGTTAATAATGTTTATTTATGGCTTTAAACTCAATTTAATTTTAGTAACGTTGAACTAAAGCCTTCCGCGGCTTTAAGCTTTAGACTGTGTACACTTACCCAATAAATTTGCCGATAATTAAAAAACTTTGGTTTCAAAGTCTAACTAACTTATCGCAAACTAGATATAGGTACATACTCTATGAGCGTACGATATCTTTTATATTTGGTTACTGTTTGTCTTTACTCTTCATGAACTTCTTCTAGATGTCAGGGCGAAAAGATAAATTAAATATCCGATGTTCGTTGAATTCCCAAAACTACCAATTTTAGTCTAATTTAATTCTTTATATTAAAATGAGCTTATTGACATAATGTAACGAACTAAAATTTGTAGTTTTGGGAAGCAAGTAAACAAATATTAAGTAATTTCAATTTTTCTAGGTTGGGCAATTAGTTTAAGGTGATGGGTCTGGTATTTGGTGGCTGTTTGTCAATAAGTATATACTTTCTTTATCAAGAAAAACTTGCCCAGGTGTTACTGCGAACAAATACACAAGTTAAGTTCTGTCAATTTTTCTAGGGGGGTGGGGAAAAACTTTTCTACCCTGCCTCCCCCCCTAACTACGCGCATGCCTCTATAAAAATACATCAATAATTTTTTTTGGCTGTCATCTAAATGATTATGCTTATTAAAAGAATTGGTCAGAAGTAAAGAAAACATTCTTTTGCATCTAATGCTCATAAGGCGAATTTTTGTACAAATAACTTGCACACAAATCATAGGTCATAACATTTTATGTGCATCAACTTAGCAGCTACGCAAAACGAGTTGATGAAATTTTTTTGAAATTATATGGTTTCAGTTGCATTTTATAAAACTCTTAAAAATGGCATACCAATTTTTTTTCTAAAAAATTTCAAGAAATTTTACCTAAGTATATATAAAAAATTATTTTAGAAAACCGCTCCAACGATTTTTTAATTTTTTCTACATAAATTCAGATTTTTTAAGAATTTGGTGGCGTTCTTCATTATGAGATTAAAACATTTTAAGGACTTGTTTTATGGATTTAAAGAACGATGTGTTCCATGCTCTTTTCCATAAATATTTTTTATTGTATTTTATGGATACATACATAAGTGTTTAAAATTACTATTATGTATTAATAGGTTATACATAATACTTATAGTACACTCAATCTTTAAAATTCGAAGAAACTTTTACTGCAAGAGTATGTTCGTGCGATCCAGTCGAGCATTTTATTTATTTGAATTTAAAGTTGAAAAAGGGCATTTCATGTCCGTCAAAAGAATTGTAGCTTTTTAAATGCTAATTTGTTGTGCAAACACGAAATTTGTAAATAACAAGTTAGCTCAAAAGTGAGCTCCAAAAATATAAAAAAAAAATATGCAGTTATTATTTGCAGTTATACCTACCCTTAACTTAATAAATACCTACAAGCCCCGGTTTTGTAGCTCGCATATTTTTTGTGTTATTAAAAATTTGAATAAAATAACACGGTCATGAAAATTTAAAAACAAAACTTTTGAATTTTTGTTTTTTTTTTTTTGCTCGAAGTTGTTGCTTTTTATGCTAATTTATTGCACAAGAAATTATTTTGTATTTTTATTTCAATTTTAAATTTAAAAAATGTGTTTTTTTTGCGTTGCATACCAGAAAGAAAATTGTTTAGATTTTGAGCACATCACTTTAAACTTTCAATTTTGATAAAAGGCTAAAAAAATGTTAGAAAAGGTTTATTTTTCAATTTGTTTTTCCTATATTAGTTTCTTTTTCCATAAATTGTTGGTTGGGCATTTAAATAGCTTTCTATTTCATTTGCCTCAAAAATTTCACAGGGCAAAGTTATGAAATTAAAACATTTAAAAAAATTGATTTATTGTTAATTTTGCTTAAATCCATAAGTAAAAGACCAAAACTTCCTTTTGGCACCTGCAATTAATTAATTACTTGCAAAAAAACACAAAACAAAACAAAATTGAAACAAACCCACATGTCAAAGGGAAAATTGCTTCTTCATTGAATACTATTCATATCTTTCTATGAGCAAAGCAATATGTGGCAAGAAATTTTATATAGAATACTATGAGTAGCCTCCATGAGCAGTTTTCCTAGCATGCAATACAGTATTCTATGAAATCTCTCTCGTTGAGCTGGAGCCACCATGTGATATAGGTGTACTATTACGCCAGTTGGGCAGATACGGATATATGCATTAGATTAGACTTTTAAGGAAGATAAAAATCAAAATCCAGTGTGTTGTTACAATTTTTTTTTATTTAAAAATTTAAATACAGTTTAAATTTAATAATGGAAATAAAGCGCTCGCTGCCTTGAGGGTAGGGGGTTGTGAGCGGTACCTTATCTATTGAATTATGGTAATGAATGTTTTCTTTTGAGTTTTTCAACTCGTATCTCGGTTTGACTTACAAGACCAAACCAACATATATTTGTATGCTTCAAACAAATTAGTGGTTAAAGGTTTAAGGGTAATTGCTGGGAAATATTTAGCTTGTTACAATGAAATCCATTTCTTATGGATTTGTCTGTACTTATTGAGAACGTACAGGAAAATGAGATAAGAGATTTCGCTCCCAACAAAAGTCAGCAATCAAATAGATTATTTTCTTTCAGTATTTCAGAGCAAAACTGAGACATTTTTGCTTTAGAAATCTATCAATCAGGTAAATAACTGAAGCAGCTGAGATATCATTTTACAAAACTTGCTTGATTAAAGCTTGTTCTTAAAAACAGTTCTTATCATTTATCGTCAAAATTGTAAATTTTTTTTTGTTTAAAAACGTCACTCTAAAAAGAAAATTTTAAATGGAGTATGAAAAACCGTACAAATATGGGATGCCTGTAAAAATTTCAAGTTGGCAAGATCGAATGATGTCCTACCCGCATGATAATTCAAACCCAATGGTTTGTATCTACATAATGTAATTCATTAAAGTTCGGTAATTATTTTCATTTTTTTTTTGTTTACCTTAGACTCCGGGGTCATCACATTATCGAGCTCTAGGAGATTCTAATATTCTTTTCTTACCAAAGACGACAACCCAGGAACAACAAGAATCGGGAATAATAACTAAATCAGAAGCACGACAAGTTGCAAAGGCTGAAATAAACTTTGTATCATATCCAATGAATGAGTAAGAATCCTTTAAAAAATAAAATTGTAAGGGGTTAGGTCTTATCGCCCAATATAACGCCCAAATTTGAAAAATCTCATTAGGTATCCAAAGCACGGTGAATTATTTAGGACCTTGTTGAATCGTGGTGCAACCTTGGTTGTACATTTTAAATAATCGATTTCGGTAGATTATCGATTACTTAAGGTTTTAGGCTGGTTCACAAAATTACTTGAATCTTAACGTTGAATTTCGGTTAATCAGCTGAAATTGGTGAAAATGAAAATATAAAAAACAATTTTTTAGTTTGGGCGCTATGACATGCTTATGATGGGATCTGTGTCAATTTCATTCACGGAATTATATTATGTAGGTATGTATATGTACATATGTAGGTGCCCAATATGTGCGTTTCCGTCATTTTAGTAAAAATCTTATTTTTTTAAAAATGGCTCTTCGGATTTTTCTAAAAAAATCTTGCAAATTATATGTACATACATAGGTGTGTAAAATGTACATACATGTACATATTACATATTTTCTGGTGAAAACATTTTTTTTTTCGGAAAACTGTTATTAGGTAGCCTCCTCCCATAGACATTTTTTTTATTTTCGCTTTTTTGGAAAACGATTCAACGGATGTTCGTATTTTCTTGCAAAGTAAATACCTTAAAAAGTTAGAATGGTAGGTACTGTATACAAAAAAAAATTATTTTTTTTTCTCTGAGTTTTTAAAAAACGTTGAACGATTTTTTTTGAAAACTCAATATTTCGAAAACCAAAAGACTTTTATACAACTGGGTACCTGATTACTTTTAACACTATCTTGAAAAAATTTAACCAAAATTATTCTTAAAGCCAAAATATACATTATCTGCTGTCCATACACATACTATACCTGTTTAAAAACCGAAATAAAACCTTATTCTTTTCCCTAAAATTTCCTTGCGTACTCACATTTACAAAGTGAAAAGTGTTTGGTGAAAAGTCTACCATTTAACAGGAACGTTATTTCCATTAAATAATACATTTATACAAGAGGATTAAGTAAATTTAAGTAATGTAGCCCAATAACTCAGCGCTTGCGTTAGCTTCGGTAGTTCCGATTTTTTGCTGCATGAAAAACCCAAGTTTTCGAACTCGAGCGCCGAACGCATCGTGGTAAAAAATCAAAAAAACCGCAAAATTTTCGCGCTTTTTTCAGTAATTGGCAATTTAAACCCCAAAGGATTTTTTGACTATAACTTCGTTCTACGATTTCAAAGTAATTAAATTTTCTTCATATTTGAGCCCAGAACTATCTGTGCAGACCGAACAGTTTCAAAAATACAGATATTCAAAATTTAGCAAAAATAAATTTACAACAACAATTAGTATAATTTTCAGTAAGTATAATAAAAAAAAGATAGTTCTTGGCACAAGATGCATAAAAATACTAGAGCGTATAAATCATGTGGGGTTCATTCACAAATAACTGAAAAAAGCGCGAAAAATTCGGGTTTTTTTTTTTTAGTTTTTACCATGTTGCGAAAACTTGGGTTTCTCATGAGGTCAATATCATAGACAACTCAACAAAAAATCAAAACTACAGGAGCTAACGGAAACACGTCCTCCTATGAGACGACAGGTTACTAGATTGCAGATTATTGTTTTTTTTTTTTTTTTTTTTGAAAATTACTTATTTCACAAATGGGTTGATGATTTTTTTTTCGAAATCGATTTCTTGCTTTAATATTTAAAAAAAAAAACTGTGGGTTAATTTTTTTTAAGTCTTGCCATTCTTCCCTACGTCAATAATTATAGAATGAAATTAGACCGATGTCCATAGCATTTTTTTTTCTCAAGATATTCGAGGAATAACAAAACATTTCAAGTTTTTGTTTTAAATAACTGTAATAAGAAAACCGCTAATGTAGTTTTTCTGAAAATCCTTTCTGCACGTTTTTTCCTTATTATCTGCGGTTTCAGCATAAATAATACTTAAAATTATTTTAGAAATTTAAAAAAATCCTTAAAAATTGAAAAATAAAAAAAAATTAAAATGCTTTTACGGCTTAGTAAAATCCAACCAATCTTTTACGGTCAACATTCCTAAATTTGCTAAATTCGTATGTTTGAAAATACCACTTTTCAAAAATAGTCTGAAAAATTGAAAAGGAAAAAATCTTTTTACTTTGCAAATTTTGTGAAACAAATCGCACATTTACAAAGTGAAAAGTGTTTGGTGAAATAGGCCCCTGATAAGGCTTTTAAAGATTTTGAATTCATAATTTTCTCATAAAAATAACATCAGATATCGAGCTTCAAAGTAGGGCACACCCAGACTTTTTTTTAACCAGTTAAAACAAAATATACATAATTTTACTTTTTGTTATCACCCACTTTGCACCGAGTTGTGGTATTAAGAGCTACCTTAATTCTGGAATAAAAAATATAATATGAATAGTGATAGTGTACAATTTTGTTTCTGTTGCATTTAGATAATGAGGAGGAGGAAGGTCATGAAAACCTCTATTTAAGAATTATTTATGGAACTAGTTTTTATCGCAAAAGTACTTTATAAGCTCAAAATATAATATCATAGTTAGAAAGTAAGAAGTTTTTAGTGTATGTAGAAGACGACATTAGATTATAGATATCAATATAAGCCCATGCATAAGTTGAGTAAATGAATAGATAGTTTTTTAAATAAATAAATTACATAAACAAATAATAAAATAAACAAATAAATAAATGAATGAAATAATACATAATTAAATAAATGCATTCATAATTAAATTAAGGAATAAATAAATGAACAAAAATAAATAATTAAATAAATAAATAAGTAAAGAAATAAATGCATTTTTTATAAACAAATAAATTGATCAATTAACAAGCAAATAAATTAACAAATAAATAAAAGTTAAATATAACAAAAATATACATATATGCTAATAAAAAATTGTATATAAATAACAAATCATATTTAACAAATTATAAGTAATAAATAAGAAAAATAATTAATAGATGAATAATTGGTTTACAACATTCGGACTTCAAATTCACAGTGTGATCGTACATAAGAGCAAGCTCGTGTGACTTAGGGCCATTTTTTCACTATTGCTCAACTTGAGGCAAACTCTTAAGTTGATCAACTCGAGTCCTTACTACAACTTGAGAGTTGAAACGCAAGTTGAAATTTCTTTTTATTCACTTCTCAAGTCCCCAGTTGAATAATATCCCCGGGATGTTTGTAAAAATAAAGCAAACTGTCATTTTCAATTTTAATTTAGATTTATTTGCCCAAAGAAATGTATGGCCAATTTACCAAGAAGAAATTCTTCGGAACATAACCTGTATTTTTAAGCTTTTTTTTGTCTGGAATCTGAAGCGAACAAGCTTTAGGAACAAAAATTAAATGTCAAAACCACATTTGTATTTAAACTCTCAAGTTTGCTCGGTCATCCTACATTTTCTGGGAGTTGAGAAAATCTAAAGTTGATTAACTCTAGGGTTGAAAATCGAAAGATAAAAACGTCAACTTTGTGTGAATAAAAACAAATTTACAAGTTGAGAATAAAAATCCTCAAGTTTTGTTCAACTTTGAGTGAATAAAATTGGCCTTAGTCGAGCATTTTGTATTGACAAACTTTTTGAACCTACGTTCTCACTCATACATTCCTGAAACTTTCAGGGAAACGAAATAATGAATTACTTTTCAAACACTAAAACAATATTAATTCTAAAAATCCCTTGGTTTAAAAATATATATGTATTTCTTTTATTTGAAATTAATGCAGTTTTCGATTTAATAACTATGGACCCAAGGAGCCTCTATCTATCGAGCCGCCCATCACAACTTATCGAGCAGTCTACAAATCACCAAGACCTTTTGTTAAGAAAATAGATTGTTGTGAAAAAGTCTTAGACCCGCTTCTTAATCGAATTCCAAAAAATGATTTCGAAATGCTTCCGTCTTCAACAAACAAATTTATGGATGACCATTTAGTGAGGATAAATGAAAGCAGAAAAAAAATCAATTTTCTTCGGCAGCTACGGTAAGATACAATTGAATATCTTAAAGTTAAACCTTACTTATTGTATTATTACAGAAATTCTACGCATATTTTTCATTAACTAAAAATTATGTCAGTAATTAAATATTTTTTTTTTGAAAATAAAAGCTTATTTTAATTGAATCACTTCGATGTTAATAGCTTCACAGTGGAGAAATAAAAAAAGCTTTTGATAGCTTTTTTAAAACTTTAAGCTTAGACAAATTCTAAATGCTGAATAAGTCTTAAGGTGAAAAGTTTATGAGTTGCAAAATTATTTAAGTAGGTGGTGTTGGTGAACAAATCAAATTTAAATCGAATCCGTTATAATTAGAGAGTTGTAGCACAGACAAGAGAAATATATATATTTCTCTTGTCTGTGGTTGTAGCCACCGATTTTCTTTTACTATGTACTATCTCATCGACGTACATACTTATAGAGATGTAGTTTATCGAGAGGTTTTAAAACCTTTGAATTTTGAAAGCATCTTTGAGTCTCTTTGGAATATATTTAAAAAAAAACTGCTATAAAATCATTTTGTATGTCTTTAAAATTCGAAAATTATTTTAAAAACTGGATTTATTTAAAGAAGATTTCAATTTCAAACAAGGTAATTTATTACAATTTTGTGAGAAAGAACTTCAATTAAAATAATTCAGTTCCCACTTTAGTGGGAATAATGCCCAGTTTCACAGTCGAGGTAGGTGGCGCTTAAGTGGCCAATTTCGAAGACTTAGGACCAGTTTTACAGTGCATACTTCAATCAGTTTATTAGCTTGAGTAAGTGGAAGTTAAGTCCCTAATATAGGAGACTTAAGTGCCACTCATTGAGGTTAGATTGCACTGAGATACTGAGGCTTTACTTCCAATATTGCCCACTTAAGTACGACTTCCTTCGACTGTGAAACCAGGCCTTAGGCGCAATTTCTAAGTGTAAGCCTACCTGAAGAAGTAATATGTACTTAAGCATACCATATTGGCTACTGAAGAATGACTTACTCGGACCCTAATAAGATGCCAATATTCGATTCTAAAGTACCACATTATGGTTAAAAATAAGTTAAAAATAGGAATCTCAGATATTACAATTTTTTAAATAAACAGTTTCCCCGACCCGTTTTCCTTGACAATAGTAGCTTAGGAGGATAGCCGCTAGCTTCGTGGGCTTAAGGGATTTTAACTCTCTTCTAAGGTTTATTTAGAAAACTAATTGACATCCTAAGTAACATTTTTGCTCTCATAAGATGGTCCGAGAGCTTAACTAGACTTATTTAAGGGAGCGAAAAGTAATCTTGAAGATTACTTCAAGATTGTTATAACAGTGTTAAAAGCGTTAAACGGCCCAGTTATGGGAGTCTCTTACCTACTCAAAGGAAGATTATAAGTTTCTTTGTAATACTTGTCTCCTTAACCGAGTTATATTTTCTTATGGGATGACAGATTTATAATAAAACGCGTCTCATAAGATGTTAATAAAGCTCTGCTAAATCTTGCTATGAGAATGCGTCTCCTCCAATAGGAGGTGATAAATAGCAGAGTATTAGATAACTTTAAAAAATTATCTATCTTTCTCATTCAGCATTGTTTTTAATAAAAAAAACAAACTAGTTTTTGCGTGTATGTGTCATGTGAAACATGATATTTGTTAAAGTCTATAAATAATAATATGATATTATAATAACGATACATTATATTTATCGATTTTCACGTACCTCGAAAAAGTACAAAGCGCCTTCAAAATAATGAATATTTAAATTAATTAATGTATATTTTTTATCAGAAAAAGGCTTGCCATGGATGTTTTATGAAACCAAATAAAACCCAAAAAATATTTTAAATCTGTTTTTATTTTTTATCCTCATTGGCTTTAAACCACGTTTAATTTGAACTCAAATATTATTACAGTCTTTCTATTAATAATAATAACTTAATAGTCTGGTTTTTTACCGATCTTCCAATCTCTCCCCCTTTGATACGTACTACGAATTGTAGTATGTATATCGAAATAAGGTATGGAGAACAATGCAGGCGGAACAAGACAGCATTCTTAAAGGCGCTTATAAAAATGCTGATGCTCCAAATGCATTTGATAAACAAAGCACCCATTGAAATAGATGTGTGTGAAGTTAGCATATCAAGTGTCACCATATCAATTTTTTTTTGGAGTTCTGGTCGCATGCAGCATAGTTCTATAGTTCCTGATAGTTTTCCAAAACAGTTCTGTTCGATTTCCCCGTAAAAACGGATTTTAAAAAATGATATGCTAACTTCGCGTAGCATATCAATTGTTGAAATCTTAAATGAAAATATTTTTTTTAGATGTAAGAAACATCCCTTAAGAGTTCCTCATAGGCCCTACATTAGGCTTGCATGTAGTTGGCCCCCCGACTTTCAAGCTGGGCAAAACTGTTAATGGCAATCGTTTGTACACGTTTGTACAACTTTTAGAATAATTTGTACACGCACTGTTTTTTTTTTACAGGCAATTTAAATAAACGGACGGAAGTTGGCCCCAAAAAAAATTTTTTTTAATGTTTTGAAAAATTTTGAAATGCAATTCGATAGATAATCGTTTGTACACGTTTGCACAAAAAATATTTTCGTTTGTACACGTCCCAATTTTTTTTTTACAAAAATTTTTTTTTCAAAAAACGTGTCTCGAAATTTTGAAAAGTATGCAATCGTTTGTACATTTTTTATGATGGTTTTTCATGGTATTAGTTTTTTTAATTTAATTTTCTTTCTAATTTTAATTAATTATTCAAAATTTTTGGGACATGTAGTTGGCCCCATTTCGATTTTTTTTTTACAATTCGAAAAATTTGAAAATGCAGTTGGATGGACAATCGTTTGTACACGTTTGTACAAAAAATATTTTCGTTTGTACACTTCCCAATTGGATTTTACACACAATTTTTTTTTTTAAACTTCTGTACAAATTTCGAAAAATATGCAATCGTTTGTACATTTTTTATAATGATTTTTCATGCTGTTAATATTTTAAATTTGATTAACTTTCTATTTTTAATTAATTATTCAAAATTTTGGTGCATGTAGTTGACCCCATTTCAATTTTTTTTTACAATTCGAAAAATCTGAAAATGCAGTTCGATGGATAATCGTTTGTACACGTTTGTACAAAACATATTTTCGTTTGTACACTTTCCAATTGGATTTTACACACAAAATTTTTTTAAAAAACTTCTGTACAGATTTCGAAAAATATGCAATCGTTTGTACATTTTTAGGATAATTTTGCATGATATTAATATTATAAATCTGATTAAGTTTCTATTTGTAATTAATTATTCAAAATTTTGGTGCATGTAGTTACTCTAAATTCAATAAAATGCTTAGGTAGGTAGGTATGTAGGTACGTAAACTAATATCTATGTGTACCTATAATTTTCAAACTTTCTTTGAAATAGGTATCTACCTTCCTACCAAATAATTATATAACTCTACCTATTGGTACCTACTTAAGATACCTACAAAAATGACGAATAAATATATCCATTTTACTGGAGCTTACATACCTAGCTCTTCTTTTGGTACCTACCTACCTATATTTTGTACATAAACTACCTATTAAGTTTAGTGAAACAACGGAAACTGGCATTAAATCCATAACTATACTTATTTGTATGTGTTTATATTTCTGCCTATGTACCTACATACATAAAAAGTAGGTAGTTAATATTCCCTCGCATTAGTTTCTGCATCAGCAAAAAAAAGAACTCAACAAAAATAAAATAATGCAGTTTACATTTTCGATAACTTTTTTCCTTAATTAAAAAAGCCCAAACATTTTTGAATAACAAACCTTTTTATTTTCTTAAAAGTTTTACAGAAAAATCAAAGAAAACATATTATCGGTTTCACGATGCGCTGCAACAAGCCTAGTAAAATTGCAAATTTTAATTTATTTGTAGGTATACCCAAATATTGAACGCAATTTTGCTATTTCGTTGTAACATTGCAGAAAATACAACTAACACTATCAAAAAGTACTTACACGGGCCCTAATTTTATAATCTTGTATTTTTCTGTTGCAATGGGGTACGTACCCATAGTAAAATTGTTGCAATATTATGTCTTAAATATAATGTGACTACTTACTACATACCTACCTAACTACATTAAAAACATTGGTTAATACCTACCTCTTAATACCCTTGATCAAATAACACTGGTCGACAAAATAAAATTATTTTTTTGTTACAACAATCAAACTGCACTTTTCAATAGGTTTTAGGTGTGCTAGATCCGAACATGAAATCAGAAATATTCTATCACGTCACGTTTTTGAGATATTCCCGTTTGAAAATAAAAAACATCGGTTTTTTGCTGTTTCCCAGGTTACGTTAAACCGTGAGGTAATTTGTTTCAACATAATTTGTAACGGTTTCTGAAAGCACTAATGTTTTCTAATAATGTACATTTTGTTTATCAATTTTGTGGTGGTTTTTGATTTTTCCCATTTTACCCGCATTGATAGTTTCATTAAAAACTGTATCAGCTTAAAGTGACATTTATTACAAATGCGATACTACTACACTTTTTCCAAAATATAGTACCATCACCGCATGAGCTGTGTCAGATAATTGTAAAAAACCGAAAAATTACCTTTAAAGCGTGGCAACCCTATGACTTAACCACCTTACGCTAGACAACCCTTGCGCAAAATGTTTGGTTAGACACTACCTACAAAACTGTGTACTTATTATCTGGTACCTTGATGAGGGTACGTCGCACACTGGGACCCGCTATACCAGAGTCGTGCCCAAAACTCAAAAATGGAAAACAGTACCGTTCGATGTTTTTGTTATTACTTTTGTTGATTACATATTCCGACATCTTTTGGCCCTATTTAAATTACTTTGAAGGTACTTACAACAGCCAAAATACCTTCTCCGAAGTAGTGGATTTCGATGCCGGGAAGTGTTTTACAGTGTTTTTATCATTCATTTGAGGCTTTTTATTTGTTGTGTTGTGCAACAAATACTAAAATCAGGTTATATTTTATATGGATCAAGGTAAGATGAATTTATTAAACATTTTTCGTAATCAAATTTATATCTCTAACGGGAAATATTTCATTTTGAAGAGAACAGTAAGTCAAAAAAATTAATTTCACTTTATTTCAAAATTGCGCAACGAACTTTTAAAACTGCTTATGCACATTTATGCACTAGTTGTTCTTTTATAACAAACTGAAATCGAAAACAAAAGTGGGTTGCGCGAATTTTTTTAATTATTTTATTTTCCGATATTGTTTAACATGATTTTTCGGAGTATACGTATTCTAGGGTCAAAAAAGCAATTCCTAAAATATAAAATGATTGGTGTCGACGCAGAATTTGATCTTCTCAAGCATACCCAAAGTTCCCCGAAATCCCCGTGTTGGCTTTTTTTATGGTCGCTTTCAAAGTCGGCGGCAAGGGATGGGAGAGGAAGTTTTGAATCTGAAATATTTTTTTGGTACAATCTTAGCATATGGCACATGATTTTGGGGTAGATTTTAACGCTGAATCTAATGAGACTAAAATCAAAATGATACGACGTCTTGGAACAAAGTTATAGTTACTTTTATCAAATGATGACTTTTTTTAAGCGTGACAGTATAAAAACAATCCTAAAATTTTTTTGGATTCAATGACCTGTTAATGAAACTTGAAATAAATGTTCGTTTCAATCTTTAAAATGTTTTTTATGACTTTTGGTTGAAATGGGCTTCGCCCAGGCACATTAGTTGCGCTCATCAGTTAGATGCTGCCGTACCCTTCTAGGACGCAATATTTTGGTCGATGATTATATTGACAATGATAAAATCTACAGGACAAAAGTTGTGTAAGTTATACTATTCTAGGAATCTTTAGTTAAATTCAAAACATTGCGTCTTTAAAAGATACTTATGAGTCCAACTCGTGCCTGGGCAAAACGCATTTCAATTAAGGGTCATACAATATAGTCCACGAATACGAAAACTATAATTCTTTTACTGTTGGCGTTTTTCTTCTTATTTGTTTAATTTATCATAAAATAAGAATCAAGATTCAAAAATGTACACAAAAATAACTACGGTTCTATTTTGGGTCCAATATTTTACGAAAAACACAGTAATTTTCGCTGAGTGAAGAGACCAAAGAACCTCGCACTACAGATTTTAAGAAATATAGAGAGTTTTGTTTCAAAGAAAAACGATAACCTCACCGACATAGTTAATGGAATGTTCATTTCATCTGACACACCCATGAGCCTTATGCGGAATTTTAGATACAACTGATAAAAAATGTTCGATAGTGAAGATATTTAGATGTTGGCAGACGAAATATAAATGAAAATATACCTTACTAGGGTTTTGTTTCACTTTCATACATGACACATTAATTTCTTAGTTTTGGGTATGACTTTCCATATGTAGGGCCCACTGTGCGTCGTTCTATGGCGCGATCTTTCTCTATCGACTTTTCAAATTTTATAGGATGAAAGCTTACAACTAAATCAGGATTTCGGGGGAAGGGAAGAGATATCGAAGAGATTTAAATGGAATTTAAAAAAAATAACACCAGTGCTTTCAGAAACCGTTACAAATTATGTTGAAACAAATTACCTCACGGTTTAACGTAACCTGGGAAACAGCAAAAAACCGATGTTTTTTTATTTTCAAACGGGAATATCTCAAAAACGTGACGTGATAGAATATTTCTGATTTCATGTTCGGATCCAGCACACCTAAAACCTATTGAAAAGTGCAGTTTGATTGTTGTAACAAAAAAATAATTTTATTTTGTCGACCAGTGTTATTTGATCAAGGGTATTAAGAGGTAGGTATTAACCAATGTTTTTAATGTAGTTAGGTAGGTATGTAGTAAGTAGTCACATTATATTTAAGACATAATATTGCAACAATTTTACTATGGGTACGTACCCCATTGCAACAGAAAAATACAAGATTATAAAATTAGGGCCCGTGTAAGTACTTTTTGATAGTGTTAGTTGTATTTTCTGCAATGTTACAACGAAATAGCAAAATTGCGTTCAATATTTGGGTATACCTACAAATAAATTAAAATTTGCAATTTTACTAGGCTTGTTGCAGCGCATCGTGAAACCGATAATATTTTTTCTTTGATTTTTCTGTAAAACTTTTAAGAAAATAAAAAGGTTTGTTATTCAAAAATGTTTGGGCTTTTTTAATTAAGGAAAAAAGTTATCGAAAATGTAAACTGCATTATTTTATTTTTGTTGAGTTCTTTTTTTTGCTGATGCAGAAACTAATGCGAGGGAATATTAACTACCTACTTTTTATGTATGTAGGTACATAGGCAGAAATATAAACACATACAAATAAGTATAGTTATGGATTTAATGCCAGTTTCCGTTGTTTCACTAAACTTAATAGGTAGTTTATGTACAAAATATAGGTAGGTAGGTACCAAAAGAAGAGCTAGGTATGTAAGCTCCAGTAAAATGGATATATTTATTCGTCATTTTTGTAGGTATCTTAAGTAGGTACCAAAAACTAGAGTTATATAATTATTTGGTAGGAAGGTAGATACCTATTTTAAAGAAAGTTTGAAAACAAAAAGTTTATAAGTACACATAGATATTAGTTTACGTACCTACATACCTACCTACCCAAGCATTTTATTGAATTTAGAGTAACTACATGCACCAAAATTTTGAATAATTAATTAAAAAAAGAAACTTTATCAGATTTATAATATTAATATCATGCAAAATTGTCCTAAAAAATGTACAAACATTTGCATATTTTTCGAAATTTATACAGAAGTTTTTTAAAAAAAATTTGTGTGTAAAATCCAATTGGGAAGTGTGCAAACGAAAATATTTTTTGTACAAACGTGTACAATCGATTATCCATTGAATTGCATTTTCAGATTTTTCGAATTGTAAAAAAAAATTGAAATGGGGCCAACTACATGTCCCAAAATTTTGAATAATTAATTAAAAATAGAAAAAAAAATTAAATTCAAAAAATTAATACCATGAAAAATCATCATAAAAAATGTACAAATTTTTTGTAAAAAAAATTTGGGACGTGTACAAACGAAATTTTTTTTTGTACAAACGTGTACAAACGATTATCTATCGAATTGCATTTCAAAATTTTTCAAAACATTAAAAAAATTTTTTTTTGGGGCCAACTTCCGTCCGTTTATTTAAATTGCCTGTAAAAAAAAAACGGTGCGTGTACAAATTATTCTAAAAGTTGTACAAACGTGTACAAACGATGTACAAACGATTGCCATTAACAGTTTTGCCCAGCTTGAAAGTCGGTGGGCCAACTACATGCAAGCCGTAGGTATACGGGGAAAAAACGAAGAAAGAAAAGTATTGTTCGTCGTCAGCAGGCAAGCTTCAGTGGAGAATGGTAATGAAGTATATTCTAAAAGAGAAACAAAACAACAACAAGGTATTAAGAGGCCTCCACCCAAAAATTCGAACTCAGATTCTAAGATCGGTAACTTCGAAAAAGATAAAAAATAATAAAGCTCATGCTCGAACCTCAACACCTTCGAACAAACTCTTTCTCTTTTTTCGGAGAGGGATTTTTTTTTGTTTTAAATGTATTTGTGTGTTGGAAAGGAGACATCATTTTTTTCTTGTGTATCGCTGCGCGCTGTCTGTGGAGTTTTTTCTGTCGTATTTTTTGTCTTCTTATTAGGCAGTGTTTATGAATGATTGTATTTGTAGGTATGTAGGAAAGGAATATAATTTTTTCCTTATACATTGTGGTGCGCTGCTGTGAGGTTTTTTGTGTTGTATTTTTTCTTTGGCATTATCTATAACAAACTTACAAATACCTTTTGATAATATTTGTAGGTCATCATTTTATGTGGATGGGGTATTTTTTGCGACATTGAAATTGAATGCTTTTAGATTTTAGGATATTGATGTTTTTTGGAAGGTGATCATTATAGTTTCAGGGTGTTTATTTTGTAGTGTGGTTTCAAGATTATTTTTTGTATAATTGCTACCTAGAATCAATTTTACGAGTAAAATAGGGAACATAAATATGTATCTGTAGCAACAAATAATTATATCTGATTTAAAAGTATATTTATGGTTCCTCTACTTATGAATTATTATACCTAATATGTATGTAAGTACTACCTAACTACATAACGAAAGCACTTATTCTTTAGGAAATAAATAAATACCTTGTTCAAAGGGTAGTCTTAGGTGCCTACATATATCCTCATTATAAAAAAGTTAGGAGAGTAGGTAGGTAGATAGATAGGTACCTACCTACTTAAAAACGATACCTAGGTATCATTAGGTCGGGAGGGGGATCTTTTTCCGCCCGTTTAGACAGGAGGGGCAATTTTCTAAAAAAAAACATATAGGTATATTGAAATAGAAAAAAGTCATAAAAAAAAAAAACAAAAACACTTACAATACCTATCATATTATACCTACTTTTTTCAAGCCAGAAATCAATTCTTTTTTTTTATTTTTATAGCCCAGGAATTTCGTGCAAAACTTCTAAACTTTGGTAATGGGTTTGAAATTTGGTAGGGTTGTAGAACTAGTTTAAAGGAGTATTTAAGGAATTATCCCCGCTTCTAACTGTTGAAGAATTCCTGCAATCAGTGTTTGAAAAAATAAAAATAGGTTAAACAAAAAAAAATATTACGGTACATTTAAAAAAGTTCCAAAGCATCTCAAATAATTGGAAATTTAATTTTATACAATTTTATTTTGAACTTTTTTTTGTTTATTATTAAATTGGAAAGTTTTGTATTGAAAGTTTAAAATTTTATTTTTTAAACATTTTTTTGCGTTTTTTTTTTCATAAAAATACAATAGATAACTATTTTTAGTAAAAACAAAAAATACAGCCTTGTTCACTATCAAATTCTGCGTCATTTTTTCAAGCTTCTTCCCCTTACCTTTCTGTAAAAAAAAAAAAAATATATTTAAAGCAAAACCGTAAAACAAATTTAAGTATATGGAAAAAAAAATCTAACGGTGCATTTCAGAAAATTGAAAAATATCTTAAACGACGTAGTGTTAAATTTATTACAAGTTGGTAGACATTTTTTTATATAATACCGTTAACTTGGTCTATTTGTATTTAAAAGTTTGCAAAAGTATAAACTAAAACATTTTTTACACTACTTACTATTACAGTGGAATAATGTGGTAAATTTTACAAAAAAAAACACAAACTTTTTCCGTATTTAATTCTGCATCGTTTGAGATATTTTTGTAGTTATTCTTGCTGACAGTTTTGGAACAATTTTTATTAAAAAAAAAATAAATTAAAAAAATTAAAAAAATATAATCGTATATGTGAAAAACTTACAAAAAATCTCAACTGATACAAAATTTAGTAAGGCATACAAGTTTGTTTGTATATTATGCACTAAAACTGTTAAAATTATTAGTATGCGTTGAAGAATTGAAAATAAAAACTGAATTTTTGCAGTTTTTACTAAAAAAATAAATGAAATTTCAAAAAATTTTTTGAATTTATTCAAGAAAACAACCATTAAAAAAATGGTTTTTGTAAAAAAAAAAAAAACAAAAAAAAATAATGGTAAATGTTTAAAACTTCAAAAACATCTAAAATGATGCAAAAATAAACTAGTTCTAAGGCTGCTTACTGTTTTTTTATGTAGACCGTTAAAATTGTTAAATTTCTACCAAAATTCAAAAAAGTCAAAATTTTTACAATTTTTTTAAAAGTGTTTATGGCTTAAATCAGGTTTTAATTTAGCCAAGTGGTAAATTAATTTATTCATAATCTAATTTTCCATCATATGAAATAATTCCAAAAATTATCCTGCGCACCTTTGTGGAAAAATTTTGATTTAATTCTTAAAGGACCGTGAAAAAAATTTTGAATGCCCAACAAAAAAATAATATTGGTACATTTCGCAAACTTCCAAATTATCTCAAATGCTGCAAAATAAAATACAATTTAAGATTATATAACATTTGCTCGTATATAGAAGTGATAAGTTTGACAAATTTTAATTAAAAGTTGAAAAAGGGAAATATTTAACAAGTGTTTACAATTTTTGCTATTAATGTTGAATGGTTAAAGGCACTTAATAAAACAAGAATACATTTTTTTGTGTTTACCATTTTATTTTGCGTCATCTGGAATATTTGACAAGTTTATCCTGCGATCCTTTCTATAAAAAATTTAATTTCATTCAAATGAAACCATAAAAAACGTATGTATGTTTGAGTTAAAACATATAATTTTGTCAGTATTTTATTTGCTTATAGAGCTTGTATATAAGTTCTTACATAACTTTAATCAATGAATAAGTTAATAAAATATTATTTAATAATATCCCTAATTTGTTGGTTCCAAAGAATTTCCCAGCCAGGCTTAAACTTGCAGGTTAGCAATCACTCTGTTGTAACCACATTACGTTTCTTTAAAGAGCTGAGATGATATTGCATCAAGTAAAAGCATGGACAATAGGAAGCAGGTCACAACGTTAGCCTCAATTCACATAATTAAGATTTTTATCAAAAAAGGGTACCTATATTCGAAATCTTCTTTTTTCTGCGTAATTCTAAAATTGAGGTTTTCTGTAGAATTTGTTACTTAAAAGAATGCATAGTTTTAATTATTTTTTATTTAAATAGTTTACGATAAAACCTAACTAAACCAACCTCCATTACGATTTGTCTTCAAATATTTGACATTTTCTGAATTTTTAAGAAGCTTCTGCCATAACTATATATTTTTTTATATTATATTATTTAAGAATAAATAATTGTTAATCATTTGGTGTATACAAATATTTTCTACACAAATTAGATTTTAAGATATAAGCATTTTAATAAAATAAAGATTTCCCGAAAAATCAAAAAATATTCGCACTAAAATCCCGTTATTTATTTTTTCCTCAACATCCACAGTTGGGGATATTTCTGAAAAGTTGTTTAATTGTATTAGGTATAATATATGTAAGTATGAAACCTATTACCAACATTTAGAAGTTTGTATGGAGCAATGTTTTTGTTTCCTGGGCTATTAATTCAAATTATTTGAGAGAACTGTTTTTGAAAAATTAATTTTCAAACTCATAACTTTGAACAAATAATGAAAAAAATATTCAAAATATTTTTTTTTTCAAAGTTTTACGTTACTAAGTAATAGTTTTTTTTTTAATATTCTATACTCTTATTAATTCCTAGTAAAATACTGAAAACAAAATGCTCAATTGTATTTTAGCTTTTAAGAAAATTAAAAATAACGGGAGGGAAATTTTTCTAAAAAAATGACTTAAAACAGATAAAATTAATAAAAACAAACTTTCACCGTTATAACGACATGCTATACTCTTTTGTAAAGCCAGAAATCTCTTCTTTTATTTAGTTTTTAAATTAAGTTGTTTTAGTGAACAGTTTTTCAAAAATTAATTTTCAAAGTTAAATTTCTGAAAAAAAAAAAAGGTTGTGTTCAAACTGATTTTGTTCAACATTTTACGTTATTAAGGAATAATTCTGTTTTTTATTTTCAATACTCTCATCAATTTTCAGTCAAGCACTAAAAACCAGATTGCAAAACATATTCCAATTTTTGAGAAAATTGAAAATAACAAAGGTAAAGTTTCCCTTAAATTCGACTTATCCATCCATTATTTTGTTCCTCCAAAGCTCATATTTCCAGCATAATTAATTACATAGTAAAGTGGATTTGTTATTTTCAATTTTGTCAAAAACATTTAAAGATCCAGAGACATTTAAAGATCCAGTTTTTGGTGTTTGACTAGAAATCGATAGGAGCATAGAATATTAAAAACAAAAATATAAGTTAACAACGTAAAATTTGAAAAAAAAAAAATTAGTTTGAACACAATTGTTTTCATTATTTTTTTAAAATTTTTATTTTGAAAATTAATTTTTCGATTTTTTTAGAAAATTGCTCGCCTAAACAGGGGGAAAGAGACTCCACTCCCATACGATTTTTTTCTTGTCTCAACTAAACCTTCACGCTCTAGCTTTTTCTCACACCTTATGTGAATCATCCTGTATACAAACATAGTTACAATAAAAAAATAAATACATACTGCCAAACTACATGATTTAAAAAAAAAAAAAACAATTTTAATAAAAATGGAAAATTTTCTAGAGAAGTAGGTAGGTACCATAAATTGATCTTTTTGAGTTATATTATTTTATTTCTGTTTTTTATATGAAATTTAGTTACGTTCAAATATTTTTTTTTTGGTTCACTCCACTAAAGGTTTATATTTTATATGTTTCTCAATGTTCACTGTACTGTATCTACCTACTAATCTAAGAATCAAAAATTATTTTTTTTAAATAAAAAATTCAATGATCATTATGAATTCACTCTTCACTCATCAAAACAAGAAAGCAAACAAAAGTAACAACAGCAACAATAATCAGTTTTCACATTTCATATTCTTCTTACAATCATTAGATACTTACTTACATACTGAGCCCTCCTACCACACCACCCTTCGATCGCATTGTGTAAAGCTCTCAAATATGTACACACAAAATCTATTCTCATTATTCTTTACATTTTACTTACGTGTTGTTATTTCACTCACATCACCCTCAGCAACCTTTGTGTAAAGCGTGCCACTGCCATTACACATATACTTATCCTTATACCTTATAGGACCAAATAACGACAGCAACAAAAAAAAAAAAAAACAAAGCACAACAAAAATATTCTCGTCGCTCACCCCCTTCTAAGCGGTTCACGCAATCTCACTCACACAAACTCACATTCGTCTCGCTTTTTTTGGCATCTATGTTGCAACCTTGCAACTCATAAATAATATTCCTTGGTTCTCCTCTCTCTTGACAATTACACATACATAAATAGATCTTCGAATAAAAACCATCTTATGGCGATTTGAAGAACTAAAATTTCGAAATATTTGAAAATAACGACTTTTTATTAAAAAAAAGACTTTTATAAAACGTATTATTTTTTAATAAAAAGAAGCTTTGTATGCTTGTTTTTTTTATTGAATTATATTATTAGAATATGTATATCATTTTAAAAAAGTTTTGTACTATTCGTATCATATTTAGTTATTCAAAAACACTATTAAAAATTAGAAAATTTACTTGTTTTCAAAAGCTTATAATTCAAAAATGGTGACTAATTTCAAAAATCAGTCACGAACAAATGGAAGCCCTATTTATTACCTTTAAAAATATATATATATTATACGACTACCCCTCTCCTGTTTTCAGATCGGTCTGAAAGCATTTGGCAGTTTTTCGTAATTTCTCGAAACCTGTCATCGGAATTTTTGAATAAAACAAACAAAAACCAAAATCCAAAAAAAAAGGCTTGAACATTTGGAAGCCAAGATATCAGTCTTTCATATGCAGTTTAAATTTTGGCAATACGTGGTTCCAGGGCTAAGATCCGTATGCAACCGTTTTGCCAATTTTCCACTTTTATCGAAAATATGGGTGGAGGCCTCTTAAGAAGAAAACAAATGAACAGACAAGGCAATCAACAAAAGTGCCTGCCAGATTCTTGTATGTTGTATATGTGTGTATGCATCTACATAGTTATGGAGGATAGGTAGGTTGTGATTTTGTAAAAATGAAAATGATATAGGTATTTATTTTTATTAAAGCATAGAGAATACAATGCGGTCTTATAAGAAAGGCCAGTGATGCAGTTGGTGTGCAAGCAGGAGTAGAGCTTGCTTGAAATTGATATAACTATGTAATATGTAGGACAACAAAAAATATGCTAGATCATGTTTATTTCTAGCAACACAATTAAGACGAGATTAGATTAGAAATCAGTTTTATAAGAAATACTGGGCCCTACCAATAATCAAATTTAGTTACGACTTAAATATTTCAGTAAAATGGATCATAATTGAATGGGCTCTAAATAATAAACCGTGCATGCTTTTACCTAAATATTTACGTGGACTATAAATAATGAACCATATATTCAACTGACTTCAAAAAATTGAGAATATAATGTGTGGTTAATAATTTAGGATCCATACGTTAAGGTTAATTTCACTGCAATATTTAAGTCATAACTAAATTTGATTATTGGTAAGGCCCACTGTCTTTTAAGCGCCATGTTTCGTCGAAAATGCATATTTTTTGTATACATTGAAAGCTCCTATTGCGGACAACTCCCTTAAGCAGACAATCCCTTTAAGCGGACAAATTCTCACGACCGTTGATCTTGGATGTAAATTCCATACATTTTATGATCCCTTACCCGGACGCGGACAAGAATATTAGCCGCGATTTGTTATAAATTCTCTTAGGCGGACAAAAACTTTTTTAGTATGAAAATTTCAACCATTATTTTTAGTAATACTTTTATATAAATTTATTCTGCATTAAAAACGGTCCCCCTGGTTTACAGCGACATAGATGCGATTTCACCAAATTACTGTCTGTGATCAAATTCATAACAGATTTTATTTCTGCAACTGTAGTCTGTTTTTTTTTTCTTTTTTCTTGTATCTTGATGTTCATTTTTAGTTTGAATGAATTTCATGGCTTGTAGGTGCAAAAATGTTTCATGATGCCACTGTATATTATACATTTCCTTACATAACTATTTTTTATTTTTTCCCTTGGACGGACAACTCCCTTAGACGGACAGAAGTGTTACGACCGTCGCTGTCCGGCTAAGGGAGCTTTCACTGCTAACACAAAAATCGGGACTTCCGCACAAAATAGAACGAAAAGAGCACAAAATTTTAGTTTTTATTTCATCTGATTATGCTAAGCGGTTTAGAAGTTTTGCTAGCTTAATATTAAGGTACCATATAGATCTAAATAAAACAAATACTATGCTAGCACAAAAATCGAGACTTTCACACAAAAATAGCACAAAATTCTAGTTATGGTTTCAAATGATTATGCCAATGTGTATTTGCTAGCTTTATAGACGTTTAGATTAATGTCGTTCTTTTTAGTGCAGTTTTTAAAAATACATTACATAGGTAGGTATACATACCTACATAGAATATATTTTTACAAGCAATATCGAGCATATTTTTAGGGCATATAATCATTTTTTTTTTTTAGCATATAATTACTTGTTAAGGGCATATATGTAATTGATTTTTAAGGGCATAATTATAAGCGCTTAAAACTGTTTTTAGGGCATATTTTTGTTTGCCCTAATAGGTATGTGAGTTTTGATATCAGATTAAAAAAAAAACGATTTGTTTGGTTGAATAGAAAGTATAATGGGGTTAGTTAAAGAAAATTAACAAGATTTATTTTTTGCCAAATGGAAAGTGACATTAAATACCTACACCTAGAAACTTCAAAACTTATAATGGTGTTTAAAACAGCTTATAACGTTTTAATTAATTTGTAAAGATTGTAAAGATTAGTCATGCTTTTTGTTTATCTAGCGAAATAAAGTCATTTTCAATGTCCCCATGGTTACTCTATGAGTGAAATCTGTAAATTTTTTAAATTTTATTTACATACATGTAAACTTACCAATTTTGTGATTTCAATTTATTATTTTTTTAAAATTTTTTTGGCCCACAATAAAATATTGTAATTCTTTTTCTTGAATATTTTGGGGTTTTTTCTTTTTTTTCATAAATTCCTTTTTGAGTTCAATGATCGATTGAATTTTTTATATAGATGGGAAGTTGGTTGTTCTTGCAAATTGGATTTATTTTTATATCGCATGGAGGCCTAGTCCCTAAGGTCATAGGTGGTAATGTCCAATAAGTGAATGTAGTGAAGAAGACTAGGTAAGCGATCTTTGTACTTGGTAAGGGGCTGCTGCGCAATATTGGAGGACGCAGTAGCCATGGTGGTGTCTTTAGGATACATGGGTGAGCAAATCCTCCGGAGGTTCATTAACACCAGCGACCCTCCCCGCTATAGGAATCACACTCCTCCCTTCAGGACGAATTTGGGTCTCGGTTTCTTTTTGAACCAAATTATTTTATTAACATAATCCGGCATGATATTACGTTACCCCAGTCCAGTGCTACGGTGGCAAGAACCCCCCCTCTGATGAGCTAGGATGAGCTAAATCTAGCATGCCTAGCTGCCGAAGCCTGGGTGCCCTCTCCCTCCTGCTGCGAGGATCAACCTCATGCAACTGTAGGCATGGGGTTGTAATGGTAGTAAAGGAAGGAGAGGTTAAGAGGGCTGGCAACGAGACCGAGACTACTTTAAAAGCACCCGAGACGAGACCGTATTTTTGGTACCGAAATTCACCGAGAGTTTCGCTGGTCTCGGTGGTTTGGTTTCGGTTTTCGCTAGAAGAAATATTTTTGTATTTAATTATTTTTTAGTAGGTACTGTTCGTACTGTTCAATTTTTATAATATTCACAAGTTTTTTTTTGCGAAATATAAAATATTCTATGCGCGTTAAATATCGAACCACATATTATGTACATAGTTTTATAATCAGGTGCACTGCGAAAATCCAGAGAAAAATGCGTATGCATGTCGTTGCAATAGAAATTGCTCAGTTTTCAGACCTTTTGGGTGACATTTAATGTGCCAATAATGCCTAACTATCCAAAGCTATCCGGATAGGTTTGTGTTGTTGTAATCCTTTGTTAAAAAACTTTTTTACTCCATTTAAATAAGAGCCATCCTTCAATGAAATTTGAGAGTGGATTGAAAGATAGGCAACAAACTATATTTTGACGTTTGGATAATATTTTTTTCCAAACTACACCTTTTTCCGGAGCCAAAAATAAAATCGGAAAATTTTTGAATTTTCTGAGGTAAAATTTGAATTTTTTAGAGATTTCTTAATTTGTTTTTGTTATGAAATAAATTAATTTACACCATTCTTCAAAATGTTATTTCAACTTAACTCAAAATGGAGCATTCAACTCAAGTGAAAAAAAACTTGAATATCAAAGTCTGATCAAACCCGATTTTTTGATAAAAAATAAATAAATTTGATGGCACAACAGCTCATGAAGAACTAGGGCCTAGTGACTTACAACTCTCAACCATTCCTGTGTGCGTGTCTGCAGGAATGGAGGGGACCTACAGTTTATTGCCGAATCCGAACGGCTAACGAGTGGCACTTTTCTGTGACAGGAGATACTCTTGGAGGATTTGTCAATTCCTCGCAAGAGGCAGTAGCCGTTTTTCTTTTAAATAAATAGGTGGCGAGGCTGGGGATCGAACCTTAGACCTCCGGCATGACAGTCCATCGCACTAACCATCACGCCACGGCTACTACACCCGATATTTTGATGCTGCATATAAAAGTAGTATTAAACTCTTAAATGCACTTGATAAAGATATAGGTATATTTAGAACAATTACGTGCATCCCAGTCGTATAGTTTTTTATTTTAGAAACCATTGTTAGCTATTGCATGTATTTGGCCCTTTTTAGATAATGGGAAGCATGAGTACTGACTGGCAAGTTTCATCGTATTAACATTAAAAACTTTGATTCGCCTCAAAATATATTGAACGAAAAACAACAATTTTACTGTTTGAAACAAGAACAAAAGAAAAAACAAACTCACGCGTCTGTTTTATACATTTTCTTCGTGCTTCACACAAGACTCCACACCCCGCATTTTTCTTACCAACAAACTGCCGAGATATCGTACTCTATCATTTTAATCTAAACAGGCGTCTTATCTTAAATATTTTTACCACCAAAAAACACGAAAGAAACCAAGGCTAAGGACGAGACTAAGACCGAGACCGAGACGAGACTGGCACATTAAAATTTTCAGGAGAAAAAGGCGAGACCGAGATCGAGACGAGACTTGGTTAAGCGAGACCAAGACCGAGACCGAGACGAGACTGAAATTTTTCGATTTTGACGAGACCGAGACAAGACTAACAAAAGTCTCGCCTGGTCTCGTCTCGTTGCCAGCCCTAGCCCTAGTTAAGGATTCTCAGTTTTTTTTGACTATGGGCTTGGTGTTGATTATCTTTACTTGGAAACCCATAGAAACTAGGCTGGAAATCCGGCTGACAACACCGCGGTTCATTACACAACATAACTAAGCTGAACAGACGTCGTCATTTAAGAGGACAAGTCCTCTATTCGTCTTGAAAACTTTGTCCGGTATCTTTCGTAAAAATAAGCGATTTGTCTTCTTTTTAGGTTCTTACGAGTTTCTTACTTTTTTCTGTGAAACAAAACCAATTTTGATGTATAATAACGTCTATGGAACAAGAAATAAAAGATGATCAGAATTTTTTAAATTTACCGACGAGTAAATTAACATGGATATCCCAAGTAAGGTAGCGATTAAATGTCATCCCCAGATCTTTAGCTGTTTTAACGTACTCGACTGGAGCATTATTTAGACAAATCAGAGGAAAGTAGGAAAGATCCAATGGTTTTCTTGAGATAGCCAAACATTTTGTCTTTTTCGGGTTTAAGATAAGACCATTAGATTGAGACCAAAGAACTACCCTATCTAAGTCTTCATTGACGCACGAGGCACCATGCTCAATAAAACCAGGGGACAGCTAAAATACACTTGCACGTCGTCTGCATACATGTGAGAAGAGCAATTTTTAATAATATTTGGAGGTTCATTAACATATAAAGAAAACAGAAGAGGGCTGAGGATAGAACCTTGGGGGACACCGGAAACTTTGGGGAGGAAATCTAATAAGTTATCACCTACTAGGACAGCTTGCTTTCTATTTGTTAAATATGAATGAAAAATCCATTTTGTGGCAGTACTTGAAAAATGAAATTGCTGCGTAAGCTTTGTGCAAAGGTTTATATGGTTAACTGTGTCAAACTAAATAAAAAATAAATTTGATGGCACAACAGCTCATGAAGAACTAGGGCCTAGTGACTTACAACTCTCAACCATTCCTGTGTGCGTTTCTGCAGGAATGGAGGGGACCTACAGTTTATTGCCGAATCCGAACGGCTAACGAGCGGCACTTTTCTGTGACAGGAGATACTCTTGGAGGATTTGTCAATTCCTCGCAAGAGGCAGTAGCCGTTTTTCTTTTTTAAATAAATAGGTAGCGAGGCTGGGGATCGAACCTTAGACCTCCGGCATGACAGTCCATCGCACTAACCATCACGCCACGGCTACTACAAACGCTTTTGAAAAATCAAGTAGCACTAAGAAAGTCAATTCATCCCTATCAAGCGACTAATATCGTCGGTTACATTCAATAAAGCTGTGATACAGCTGTGCTTTTCGCGAAAACCTGATCGGAGTAAGCAAGTTATTAGCGGAAAGAAAACCACTTATTTGTTTTTGAAGAACGCTTTCGAACGCTTTTGATAAGAATGGCAGGATTGAAATAGGCCTATTTTCTTGGGAGATTTTGTAATTTGGTCTCAATATTATCATTTTTAAATATTACTCTCTGATCATTTTGAAGGTGAACCGTTAGATGCTGAACGGTTGGAAACTTTTCATGGATGTATGATCCAAACATTATCCACCTAGTTTCAGCAGTTTCGAACAAATTTATTTTATCGTCACTTCCTTGAAAAGTAATTACTGATTGATTAAATTTAATATTTAATACACCTATATACTTAACGGCTTTGATGTCACAGCAATATTCTACATTGATTTGTACACAACATTAATAAAAACACTGTATTGTGGTGTTGATTTTTGGTGTTTGACTACCGTCCCACAGTTGCCCGAATTCACTTTTTTGGTTGCAAAAATCTTAAAGGAAATTTCCAAGGCTATGAAGTTTGAGAATTTAAAGAAAAAATATTTACAGGGTGTTTCAGAGTCTGCTGCTGAAATAAGAAGTTTTAGTTTTTAACATTGAAAATGTTTATAGGATCGTTTTGAGAGAGTTGTGGTGTTACCAAAATGATTAAATGAAATAAATTAAATAAATCATAAATGAACTCCAGCGTATAGGGGCATCACAACCAAATTTTTGGTTGGTGTTACTAAAGAAATGACTGAAATGATTGAAATGAACACACGAATTTAGAATATGAAAAATGAACTCCAGCGTATACGGGGACAACTATCAAATTTTTGGTTGGTGTTACTAAAACATTACTAGAATGATAAAAATAAACAAACGAACACAAGCGATGAATTACAGCAGGCGTAGGTAGCTAGGTATACGGGGAAAAAACGAAGAAAGAAAAGTATTGTTCGTCGTCAACAGGCAAGCTTCAGTGGAGAATGGTCATGAAGTAATATTCAAAAAGAGAAAAAAAAACAACAACAAGGTTGTATGTAGTATATGTGTGTGCATCTACATAGTTATGGAGGTAGGTATGTTGTGATTTTGTGAAAATGAAAATTATAGGTAAGTATTTATTTTTATTCCATACAGAATACAATGCGGTCTTATAAGAAAGGCCAGTGATGCAGTTGAGTGTACAAGCAGGAGTAGAGCTTGCTTAAAATCGATATACCTATGTAATATGTAGGACAACAAAAAATATGCCAGAGCATGTTTTTTTCTAGCAACACTATTAAGACGAGATTAGATAAGAAATCAGTTTTATAAGAAATACTGGGCCCTACCAATAATAAAATTTAGTTACGACTTAAATATTTTAGTAAAATGGATCATAATTGAATGGGCTCTAAATAATAAACCGTGCATGGTATTACCTAAATATTCACGTGGACTATAAATAATGAACCATGTATTCAACTGACTTCAAAAAATTAAGAATATAATGTATAGTTAATAATTTAGGATCCATAACGTTAAGGTTAATATTTCACTGCAATATTTAAATCATAACTAAATTTGATTATTGGTAAGGTCCACTGTCTTTTAAGCACCATGTTTCGTCGAAAACGCAAATTTTTTGTATATTTACGTTTAACGTGCATAATTTGCCGTATTTTTGTATATTTTTCGTTTAAATCATAACTTTTACAGTGTTTTCTAATGTTTATTCAATAAATAATAAAGGTCTATGGGGTAGGCATTACCAAAAAATTAAAACATAACTTCAGGTTATGGCGAAAAAATTGGCATTAAGGAAATTTGGGTTGGAGTTTTTGTTTTTTTTAATTAACCTATTTTTGAGTTGGTTAAATCGACTCGAACGATTTTATTCAATTTTGTAATCTAGTGCTTTTTAATATTTTAAGGCCGTGTGTGAATTGAATTAAAATTTCGAATAAATTTTATCCGAAATTAAATTTTGAAGTTTATACGTACACATACCTACAGATTCTAGTGTCAAAAATTAAAATCGGATAAAATTTAACGCGATTTTAATCCAATTCGAAAACAGCTTAAACAATAGGTATAGATAGCTTTTGAAAATTTAGAAATCATTAACCCAAAAGTAAAAAAATCATGTTCCCAGTAATTCTGACTTTTTAACATTTCTTTCGTTGAAAGGTACCAAAATTTTTCTTAGCCACGAGAGCAAGCTCGTGGGACTCTCTCGTGTAAATTTTGTTTTTTATTTTTGATATAATTAATGTCTTAAATAAACCCATGTAGATGAATTTAAACGATTCACCATTATAAATATAAAAAATGTATGTAGGTACCTATTTCAAATAGGTTTAAATTGGTTTTAGCCCCAGCAAATTGACGTTATGTTCGACAATCTCACTTGTACACTACATATTTTTTTTTTGTTTTTAGATTTATCGTGTATAAAGCTAGCATATACACATAAGCATAATCAATTAAAACCATAACTAGAATTTTGTGCTCTTTTTGTGCTATTTATGTGTGGAAGTCTCGATTTTTGTGCTAGCATAGTTTTTGTTTTATGTAAATCAATGCTACCTTAATATTAGCTAGCAAAACTTCTAAACCGCTCAACATAATCAATTGAAATAAAAACTAGAATATTGTGCTTTTTGTGTGGCAGTTCCGATTTTTGTAGCAAAACTTCTAAACCGCCCAGCATAATCAATTAAAAGAAAAACTAAAATTTGGTGCTATTTTTGTGCTATTATTGTGTGGCAGTTCTGATTTTTGCGCTAGCATAGTTTTGTTTTATGTTTTGCTAGCTTTATATGAGTAGCATAAATTTGCATAAAAAAACTATGCTAACACAAATTCGAGACTTTCACACAAAAATAGCACAAAAAGAGCACAAAATTCTAATTATGGTTTCAATTTATTATGCTAATTTGTATTGTATATGCTAGCTTTATAGACGTTTAGATTTATGTCGTTCTTTTTAGTGCAGTTTTTAAAAATACTTTACATAGGTATACATACCTACATAGAATATATTTTTACAAGCAATATTGAGCATATTTTTAGGACCCTACAATCATTTATTTTTTTTGAGCATATAATTACTTGTTAAGGGCATATATATTTAATTGATTTTTAAGGGCATAATTATAAGCGCTTAAAACTGTTTTTACGGCATATTTTTGGTTGCCCTAATAGGTATGTGAGTTTTGATACTCAGATTTAAAAAAAAAACGATTTTTTTGGTTGAATAGAAAAGTATGATGGGGTTAGTTAAAGAAAATTAACAAGATTTATTTTTTGCCAAATGGAAAGTGACATTAAATACCTACACCTAGAAACTTCAAAACTTATAATGGTGTTTGAAACAGCATAAATAAATAAATAAATTTGGTGGCACAAACGGCTCATGAAGAACCAGGGCCTAGCGACTTACAACTCTCAACCATTCCTGTGTGCGTGTCTGCAGGAATGGAGGGGACCTACAGTTTATTGCCGAATCCGAACGGCTAAGGTGAGCGGCACTTTTCTAAGACAAGAGATACTCTTGGAGGATTTGTCACTTCCTCGCAAGAGGTAGTAGCTCCGAAAAAAACTTAAGGTGGAACAGGCTGGTATTGAACCCCAGACATCTGGCATGACAGTCCAACGCACTAACCATTACGCCACGGGCTGTTTGAAACAGCATATTACGTTTAAATTAATTTGTAAAGATTGTAAAGATTAGTCATGTTTTTTGTTTATCTAGCAAAATAAAGTCATTTTCAATGTCCCCATGGTTACTCTATGAGTGAAATCTGTAAATTTTTTTTTTAGGTGGTTAACATAGTTGGCATTTAATTTTAAAAAGGTTGAAAGTCAATTTATGAAGTAATTTGAGTGTAATTCAAGTAAAACAGTGGGAAAAAAAAGAAAACAAACCAAATTGAAAATGTGGCGAAAAAAAAACTTTTCTTTTATTAATTGATTTTTTTATTTTATTTTTTATAAAAGAGTACTTATAAGTATTTATAAAATATTTTATTAATAGATAACAATTCAAAAAGTAGAAAAATAAAATGAAAGGACCAAAGATTTTCATACAAACATTAAATTTCTGGAAACTATCATCTAAGTCCGAGGAAATGCGTAACAAACTTATCATTTCTGGTGAGTATTAGGCTTTCAGATCTTTTTGGGTTCTTACATGGCTCAAAGAAGAAATAAGTGGATCGGATGAGATTTGTAGCATGTTAAATAAGTCTTCATTTTGTTGAATTCTTGAAACTTTGCACGTATTTTGATATCTGTATTTCTTGTAGTCTTTATTTTTGGACTCTTGGGCTTCTTCTGACAATTTTCTAAGTGGTAGAGATTGATATTCGATTATATTTTGACTATGAACCAAAATTGTATGAAGAGTAGGTGTTAGTAGTTTTTCAGGGTACTTTTGTTTCAATAAATCTGCAGTTTTTTTGGTGTACTCTCCAAATTTAACTGTATTCACTTCTTCTCTGCAATTCCAAAAATTAAGTATTATTTTGATCATAGTTATAACCTCTTATTGATCCCAGTTATTCGAGCGGTTGCCTCCGATTGTTCAAAAAATTTCCTTGAAGTGTTTCCGTCATTGCTATTTCCAAATCCTTGCTTTGGTTTATCCACATCAAGTCCAAGCTCATCGTGAAAACGCCTTTGAATCTCTCGTTTTCTTATTATTTGTGCCTCCTTAATCCCAATAGATTCATCAAATTCCTCTCCCTCTTGTCGAAGTGTATAAGCAAGTTTCAAAATAAATTCCATGCACCTGATTCTAGCATGCAATGGAGAGATTCCATATTCGTAATTATTTTCTTCGTTATTTAATTCATCCTGGTTATTGAAGTTTTTTTGGGTTCTTTTACATATCGGACATGACCGCGTAGACTTTATTTCTGTTAACTCGTTTAAAACTTTTCCGTCAATCATAGTTAAAAAGAACTCGTGTTTCACCAATATAGTTATATCTTCATTAACTTTATACATAGTTGGTTGAATATCTGCTATTTGCCTTTTTATATCGTTGACTGTTGTATTTATGAGGTCATTAGTTTCTTTAGCATATTGGAACATTATGCGGGTCGGCAGAAATGAGTTGATGATGGGCAAGGATTCCTCTAATGTTCGCAATCTGCACTATTGAGCCTGAGTGGAACAACTGATGCCATGAAGATGTTTGTGTCTGTTTCACCTTCTGATGTATTAATGTTTTGCTTAAAACTAAATACATTCATTTCATTCATTTTGTTTTTATTGAGACATTTATACATTGGATAATTTATGATTACATTTTTCTGAATTCATGATAACCGACTTCAAAAATTATATCTGGTTAAGCTTAGTTTATACATATAATAAATGTTTATCATTGAACACCTATGCATACATTTTTAATTTTAATTAATTATATTATTAATTCTCATTTTTTCCTCATATGTTTGCTCTCGACATATGTTCATTTTATGGCTCGAGGTGGCCAGAATTAAATTAATGACTAGAACTACTTAAAAACTAAAATTATATATAGATAGAAGAAATATATATAAAGAAGGATCTTGTTTGAGAAAAGATACTATGACTTAAAATGCACCATCAGAAAATAACCATCTTTTCTTAGTTAAATATATAATAAAGTTTATATTTATAACAAGAAAGATAGATTATTGATAATCAGCTGAGCTACCAATTAGATATCCAGTAGGAAACAAAAGTCTGTTATATTTTAGCATACAATCAGGCATATATTTGGTTATTTCTACTTTTCCTTAAAATTAACCACTATCCTCTAAGAACAGGCAAAGAAGCTTTCTCATAAAATGGCAGTTTTAAATTAGAACTGGATGTTGGTTCAAATAATGATTGAGATCTTGAATTCAAAATATTTATAGGCGATAAGTAAAAATGGTCATCGAGGACACTTTCGCTAATATTTCTGTCCCAAATATCTTTTATAATTGGGTTCGGGTGATTGGCAAGGGATCCTAATTTCGTTTTCAGTAATTTTACCATATAAATAAAAAGAGGTTCAATATTATTATCTTTATATATTGTTATGTTTGAATACCATTTTTTGTTTGGCCTTCTGTATTTTCCGCAGCAGGATCTTAGTACTGCCGTGTTAACTGAAAATGACGTATCTGTATTTTCGGAGTTTTTGAGTTAAAACCACTTTTGATATCTCTGATACAGTTTTTATTTTATTCTATTATAATATTAACAATATCTTGCTTCACTTCGGCTTAAAACGCTTAAGAAAAATGACGTATGTGCAAAGAACCATCCTATTTTTAAGAGAAATTGACGTATCTGCACACTTTTAAAGCAAAACGACGTAACTATCATATCTGTTGTAGATACGGCAATTAATCTTAATACAATGTCACATACGTCATTTGGAAAGATTTTTTAAGGCAGCTGACACTGAAAAAAATAACCCCAAGACCGTACTTAAAAGCAATGGTACACGGCGAGTTCCAAAGGGGATCTTTAAATTTATTTTATAAAAACAGTTTCGATGCCAAACTTATTGAGATATTTTTTTAAAATCTTCATTTAAAAAACATTCGCTTCCATATGAGAAAAAAACTATGCCAAGAGAGATTGCAAAGGAAAGGAAAAACACAATTTTAAAAACCTTAGGACATCTTTTTCCTCAAAATCGAATTAAATTTTGGAAGGATTTACCAGTAAATAACGCAACTGAACAGCTCGCTGACGATTTCGGAGATGACGACGAATAAATTTGTTACTTAATTACTTATAATATGCAGTGAAAAACTTTAAAGCTGATGAAAATCGGCATTTTAATTTCCTCCTATAATTTTTCTCTTTTTATTATAATATTTTGAAATGTTCACTTTTTTATTTATTTTATCATTTGAAGTTATGAAAATAATATTTTTATTAAAAAAAAAACTTTTAACAGCAACTGGGATAAAAGTGTTTCTCTTTTATTATTATTGGGCCCTACCAATAATCAAATTTAGTTATGACTTAAATATTGCACTCAATTAAACCAAAACGTTATGTGTCCTAAATAATCAACCATTCATTATATTCTCAATTCTTTGGAGTCGATTCGATGTACGGTTCATTATTTATAGTCCACGTAAATATTTAGGTAATATCATGCATGGTTTATTATTTAGAGCCCATTCCATTATGGTCCATTTTACTGAAATATTTAAGCCCTAACTAAATTTGATTATTGTTAAAGCCCATAGACAATAATTAAACTTAAATGCCGTAACTACACGAAAAGCTTTAGACAAAATGACGTAACTACCAAAAACTACGTTTGTATTCAATATAAGCAAATACATTTTTGGTCAAAAAATAATTACTTCTCTACTTATTATTTTGTCAAAATATGAAAGACATTCAAACGCAGTTGGAGATTCCGTAAGAGATAGACGTGTTTCAAGTGATCAGAGTGATTTAAAGGGAAAAACTTATTTAATTGATATTTTTATTTGATTTATTTTCAACCAGCAAAAGTCTACAAGTTTTGAATTGGTTGTGGATAAGATTTGCTGTCTTAAATGGAAAATAATTGCAGAAAATGCAGAAAAGCAATTCGCGGTGAAACGGGAATTAGATGTGCGGGCGTGTGCAATAAAATGTTCCACGTCGCGGCCAATTGTTGTGGTTTCGAGTCCTACACTGCAAATGCGTTGGAGACGTGTGAAAACATTAGATTTTTATGCGGCGACTGTATTTTGTATATTCATAATGTGGATTTCGCTTTAAAAGATATGTCGGCGGCGGTTGAAAGAAATAGTGAATATTTAAAAGAATATAAAAATGAATTTGAAAGTGCTATAGACAATAACAAACGGGAAATTATGAATCTACTGCAAGCGATCGAAGAGGGGTATACCAAGAGAATTAATGAAATGAAAAATGCCCAAATAATGTGTGAAAAGAGTGTAGAAGAGATAAGAAAAGTGAATAATTTCAGTAAGTCTTTTAAAGAACAAAGTGAGAAGATATGTAGTGATGTAAGAGAGATGACAAATAATAATAATTCAGTCTTAGAAAGTGTGAAAGAGATTGGAAAAGATTTAGTAAAGGAAATTAAATCTAGTGAAAAAAGTAAAGGCACATACGCTGAGCAATTAAAGAAGTCAGTGGGAGTGAGTGCACCAGTTATATTAAAACCAAAAGCGAAGCAAGAGAGTGAGCAAACGAAGAGTGAAATTAAAGAAAAAATTAAACCATCAGACCTAAGTGTAGGTGTGAGTGCAATCCTTAATAGGCAAGACGGAGCGGTTGCTATACGGTGTGAAAACAATGAGGCGCGATCAAAATTAGCTAACGAAATGAAAGAGAAATTGAGTGAGAAATATGATGTGCACTTGCCGAAAATGCGTTTACCTAAAATTTTAATTACGGGATTGAGTGAAAATATGGAAGGAGATAAAATAATTGAAGCCATAAAAAAACAAAACAATATAGAGTGCGACAATATCAAGTGTATTAAAGTATACAAATCATTTAAGAACGAGCGATTTTTTAACGCATTAATTGAAATAGACGGAAAAGGTTTTGAAAAGGTAATGAGCTTACAAAAAATAAACATAGAGTGGGATAGGTGCTCGGTGTATGAAAGCTTGTCAGTTCTGAGATGTTTTAAATGTTGGGGATTCAACCATACATCTACTCATTGTAAAGAGAGTTTCCAGATATGTGCGAAGTGCGGTGAAGAGGGACATTTGTTCAAAGATTGTTTAAATGAAAACAAAAAGTGTGTCAATTGTAAAAAGGCAAAGGAACGACTTAACTTAAGTGATATAGACATAAACCATGACTGCAGGGATAATTGCTGTCGTACCCTTCAGCGCAAGCTAAAAATTGAAAATGAAAGAATAATTTATTAGCAATTAGCATCATCTGTAAAGTGTTTTTATTTAAATATCGGGGGAATTCGAACTAATTTAACTCAATTAGAGGTGATAGCAGTGAAAAATGATTTCGATTTTATTTGCGCTACTGAAACACACTTAACAGCGGATATACAGGACTCTGAGTTAAAGCTATTAAACTATAAAATTCTAAGATGTGACAGTGTTTCTAATCATACCGGAGGTGTTCTGTTTTATATTAAACCTGAATGGCAAGTCGAAGAAATTTGTAATATAGCAATTGGTAAAATGATTTGGTGGCTTGTAATAAAAGTGACGTTAAATAACATTATCATGATATTAGTGGCGGTATATAGATCTCCTCATAGGCAAAATTCACCCGAACAAATTTTTTGTGATTTTTTTGCAAATAAAATAGAAGATCTTTGCTCTTCATATGCCGAAGTTATTATAATGGGGGATTTCAATATAGATTGGTTTTCGAATAGTACGCATAAAAGGCAAATTTTTGAAAATATATCGGACTTTTCATTTAAACAAATAGTGACTGAAGCAACGAGGATTACACAAAATTCATCTACATTAATAGACTATGTCATAACGAATCATGATAAAATACAGGCAAAAGTAAACAAAAACTATAAAATCAGTGACCATGAATCCTTAGAAATTTTTATTGATACAAGCTTTATTAATAAAATATGTACTAAAAAAACTATCCAATCATTAATATTTAAAGATAACGTTTTTCGAAGAGAACTTACCATGAATGGGATAGCTAATATTAATTACAGTGAAGTTAATGACATTGCAAAATCTTTCAGTGTGAAATTAAAAAATAGTTTAGGGAAAATGTTGATAACAAGATCAATTAGTGAAACGAATGGTAATTTCAGTTGGTTTAACCAAAATCTGTTCAATATGAAGCAA
This sequence comes from Epistrophella euchroma, assembly GCA_947049315.1. Lineage (NCBI taxonomy): Eukaryota > Metazoa > Arthropoda > Insecta > Diptera > Syrphidae > Epistrophella > Epistrophella euchroma. The sequence continues at coordinate 54,039,206 of OX346245.1, read as the reverse complement.
ATGAAAATACAGCTACACCAAAGAGCTGTTTTCACAGGTAACCTAAGTGACTGGAGGGCTTATAGGCTTTATAGAAACAAATACGTGAGTGAACTACAGATAGCTAAAAATAATTTTGTTGCTAGAAAGATTGATCAATCGTCAGATCAAAAAACAATGTGGAGAACGATAAAATCTTTAGTGTTGAATGAAGAAAAAAGTGAAATTAAGGAAATAAAATGCGGTGGAGATGTGATTAAAAATAAGACTGATATTGCTAACAAACTGAACATATTTTTTGTTAAGAGTGTGGAGGAGATAAATGACGGAATACCTTTTGAACAGTATACCAATTTGATAAATATAAACAATATAAACAATTTTAAATTTAAACCAATCACCATGAATGAATTAACTGTTATTATGAAAAGCATGAATAGTAAAAGAGATTACAACGGTCTGTCCACAAAGATGATGCTGTGTGCTTTGGATATTATTGGACCCTGTTTTTTAAATATAATAAACGAATCGTTACGTACCGGTATTTTTCCTAGCCACTGGAAGGAATCAATAGTGGTGCCGATTGAAAAGATTAAAAAAACTGTTAACCCAGCAGAATTTCGCCCGGTCAACATGCTTATGACGGAGAGTAAGATTCTTGAGAAAGTGGTACATAAACAACTTCAAAATTATATGGAAGCCAACCATTATCTAACGGACTACCAGTCAGGGTTCAGACAACAGCACAGTTGTGAATCACTACTGAATCTCGTAGTAGCACAATGGAAAACGGAGGTTCACGACAAGAAGGTTGTAGTGGCGGTGTTTTTGGACTTACAAAGGGCATTCGAAACTATTGATCGAAATATTTTGCTTGAGAAAATGAAAAGATATGGTGTTCAAGGAGTAGAACTTGAATGGTTCAAGAGTTATTTGTCAAACAGAACCCAGCGAACCAAAGTTGCGAATGAATTTTCGGAAGTTCTGACTGTTACCCTGGGTGTACCGCAAGGAGCTGTGTTGGGGACTCTTCTTTTCATAATTTATATTAACGATTTAGAAAGTGTACTCAGACATGCAAAGGCTAGGCTGTTTGCGGATGATACTCTGCTTTATGTTTCCGGAAGTTCTGCGGAAGAGTGCATCAATCAACTTAATTTAGAATTAAAAAATATTGAGATATATTTTAAAATGAATAAACTGAAGCTTAATACTGCAAAATCAAAAGCTATTATAATAAATGGAAACTCTGTTCAAAATATTAAAATTAGTGAAGAAGCAATTGAAATAGTTAATGAAATAAAATACTTAGGAGTTCTTATAGATAAAAAATTAACTTTTGAAAGTCACATAAACTACATATGTAATAAAATTGCTAAAAAAATTGGTTTTTTTCAGAGAATAAGGAGTAAAGTATCACTAGTTTGTGCAATAAAGATTTACAATGTAATGATTAAACCACACTTTGAATATTGTTCAACAATACTATTTTTAGGATCTAGTCAAATGTCAGATAGGCTGCAAAAATTACAAAACAGAGGAATGAGATGTATTTTGATGTGCGGTAGATTAACTCATATACAATTTATGCTAGACACTTTGAAATGGCTTACTATTAGGCAAAGAACAATAATGAATGTACTTCTTTTTATATTCAAAATGAAAAATAATATGCTACCTAATTATCTTTATAATGAAATCGTATATGTATCTGATGTTCACTCATATAATTTAAGAAATATAGGAGATTTTAGACTCCCGTTCTTCAGAACAAATAGATCTCAAAATATTCTTTACCATAAAGGTTTTAAACTATTTAATAATCTGCCATTAGACTTAAAGTCAGAAAATAATGTAATTTTATTTAAAAATAAACTGATCGCGTATGTAAAATCAAATTATACATAGATTCGAACTATACCTAATTGTAAAAACTATATATTGTGAATTGTTAAGTTTTTTCTTTTAACTAGTTTTAAGTTAAAATTGTTATAAATAGCTGAGGCTAAATAAAGATCAAATCAAAATCAAATCAAAAAAAAAAAAAAAAAAAAAAAAAATTCATCCAAAAACAAAAAAGTTACAGATAAAAACAGGAAAACGCATTTATCTCAAAATGCCAAAAATGTAGATACGTCATTTTCATATGACATTTTAAGATTTTCGGATTAGCCGCGTTAATAAATAATAGATATTAAGCGAGTTCAATACATGGGATCCCATAATAAACACCTCCCGGTCGATCCTGTTACCATTTCATACCAACAGGGATACAGTGAGCACGGTTTGCTCTCAACTTGCATTCCAACAACAACAACAACAGCAGCAAGAGACAGAACCTTCAACGCACCGCTACAACCTGCGTAGTCAAAATCGCTCATAACATCTCTCAGGCAGTTTCCCGGTGACCACGCTCAATGAAATTTGTAGCGAAACGTTCGGGGTGAGTACTGTATTGAACTCGCTTAATATCTATTATTTATTAACGCGGCTAATCCGAAAATCTTAAAATGTCATATGTAAACAACCGCGAAAACCTTAAAAGTTATACGTCATTTTTAGTTAACACGGCAGAGTAGTTTTCGTTCAAAGTTTTCTAATTCATTTGCTGCTGTTGGCGAAATACTAAACCAACAACCGAAACCATAAGTCATTATAGGTCTTATAAGCGTTTTATAAATAAGGAGTTTGGTTTTTTTTGAAGTTGATGTTGATGTTAGAAGTTGTTTTAGCAGACCGGAAGCCATTTTGGCTTTATTCAACACTTCTCTGGTATGTTTATTAAATTTTAATTTATTTTGGTAGTGGATGCCAAGATATTTTGGTTCTGTTTTCAATGGGATTGGAACATTATCAATCAGTAGAGAAAGCGTTTTGCTCTCCTTGACTGCTTTACGGTGCCCTTTTCCATAAACGTTTCTAAAACATGTTATGCTACTTTTTTCTGCTTTTAATACTAACCCCATGAGCTGAGATACGATGTTAATGTGGGCACGAAATCTTTTATTTTGTTGAGTGCATCGTGAGGTCTTACTGCACTTGCCAATACCTTAGTGTCGTCTGCATACAAAAAGGCTTCTGGCTCATTTACTTGGCTATTGTAAGGAAAATCATAAAGATATACATATGTTGAAAAGTTTTGGACCAAGTAAAGATCCTTGAGCAACACCCATAAAGACTGAAAACTCCTCTGAGTATTCAGAACCGTTAAAAACTAAATACCTGCATTAAAAATATTCAATTTTATGACATCCCAATAAGCTAGTTAAGAACCCTTATCCATCAAACTACCGTCCATTTCGGCTTGACAACTTTTAAAAACTTTTTTTCTACTCAATGTAAAGTTGAAAAAGTGCCTAAAAAGTGGTGTTTCAAAAAACATTAAATTAAGTACTTTAAAAAATTTATAATTTTTTTTTTTATTTCTGATCATAGCAATTAACACATATATCAAGTAAAAATAACAAAAAAAAAGTTTAACTTATACTCTTTTCCTAGTATTTATACTCAAAGTTATAAAAAAAATTTTTTAAATGTTTTTTTCTCACCTCAAATATTTGTCATCTTTGACTGGCTCTACAAGCCAAACCGTTCATACAAATGAAATAATTTTTTCGATTACTAGAGCTCCAAACATTATTTGTTAATTCAGAAAATGTAAAAGTTTTGCATCATAAACCCACCCGAAAAATGAATTTCGCAAGCACTTTTGCCTAAACGGGTCACTGACGCGTCCGCTGGAGATCGCCGCCATCTGTACCATTGGATAACCATTATTTGCTACATTCCTGTTTAATTGTTAGGAAAGTTGTCGTGGGAATCTTGTAGTAAAATATTTATTTCTCATATCTATTTTGCATGCATTTAGGAATCATTGTTCTATGTGGGCCATGGATAATTTGGGCCTAAGAGATGTCATAAAGAAGATATGGATCGGATATCTCAGCACTTAGAATTGTATCAATTTGATCAGAGAGTAATTTGTTTTAAGCCACACCAACAGGTGAACGTGTCATGTGGCAAACCCTGCTTTTACCACTCAATCGTAAGAATCAAATGTCAAACATTTATTTTCTACTAAACAAAGCACCACTTTTCCAAAACCTGCAGCAGCATTTTAAATTTCAAATGGAAAACATGGGTCATATTATTCCGTTCGTAAAACATTTTTCCAGAAACCAAAGCTTCAGAAATCTCTTTCCATTTAGGATTACATATAAATTAAAAAAAGACTTCTGGGTGGCCTGTGAAAGTGAACGGCCTTTTCCCAATTTGTTTGGAGCCATTATCATGCGTCTTTTTTGAATACTGTTCGGCTCTTGGCTTTGTCTGCTTATGAATGACGTTTTCTATTTTTGCGTACATATCAACCAGAAATTGGTGAAAAATGGGTTCTATAATTGCAACTCAATTGACTATAAGTCTTCATCATAGCAAAAAATTAAAGATATCATAATGAATCATAAGAACGGTGAATCCTACATATACGCGAACGTGAGTTTTTCCTACTATTCAAAACGGTATTAAGTTTTAAGTTCCCTGGTGTAGGAGTTAAGTTCATGCAATTTACGCTGTAGACTTTTTTGACCGTACTATAGTCACAACACCAAACGTCTATATCATTCTGATCCTCACTTACAGAATAAACCTGCAAAAATCGCGCTTGCTGGTGTTGTGCCAGAATTAAACTTCCAACCATGTGATATACCTTGCCAAATACTTTAGAAGTTGACATCTTTTGATCAAAATTTCCTTTGCTCAAATGATGGCATTTGGAAGCAACTGTAAGATTTGCGAATTCTATCGAGAAATTACTTGCGTTCAAGGTGATTGTTTGTCAAAATACTCAATAAAGGTTTACATTAATGGCTATTTATTAGGATTGTACGAAATTTACTTAGTGTGAAGAGGAATGTCAAAAAAATCTCTTGAAATCGTTAACCGGGAAGATTTTGTTTAGATTAACCTCATATAAGAGGAATAAAAAATAAAAAAATGAACTTCTAAGTAAAATACGCTGTGCGTTAGGATGCAATATATTAAGATATAAAACTTAACATATGAGAAATCAAATAAAATTACTCTTTTATTTTATTAAGAGAAATGTTCTTCCGAATTAACGAATTAGGTGAAGTTTTCGTCAATATTTATATTTTGAAAGGCGTACCAAAAAAACACTATCATACCACATACACAATGACAGTGCTTATAACGAATATTTTAAAAATATTAATCGAAAGCAAAATGCGCTTAAATATTACGAATTTGCATAAATTTAATGAATTTTGTGACCTATCCATGAAAAATATGAAAACCAATCCCTCCCCCCTTGTATAATTTCTACGTACGGGCCTGATCTTAAGGTAAAAAAAACCGAAGAGAAAAAAAATGTTATGTTACAAATGCTTGCATTAAGTAGTAGGTATACTGGATAATCTTAAATAGGTTGGCAAGGCAAGAACACCATCGAACTCTTTGACATCGAAAATGGTTTTTAGGCAAGGAGAGGCATTATCGTGCAAAATTTAAATCGCTCTTGTCCAACTTAACTTAACTCGGTCGGAAGTCAACAACAGAGGTACAGACCCATGTTTCATTTGTAGGTAGATTTATTATTATTTGCTAGCACTGCACATGCAAAATATGTTTTAAGCGAACTTTAACTTTAAACTATCTATGTGAATTGGCGCCAATATTCCTTATATGGTTTTCATTTCAAGAAAATATTCAATTTTCTTTTATTTTTTTATCTGATTATCCTTTTCTTTCAACAAAAAAAATCGAATTTTTTGTAGATATGAGGTCTATTCTTCAGGTCTCGATTTTTAGCAAGATCTACCTACACCAAAAAGAAAAAGCGACATTTAAGATTTTTAGTTTGATTTTGACATTCCGTAGTGTTGTTTACTTTTATTGCGTGGAGTTGGAGAATCTCTTCAATTTAAAAAAAAGAGGCACTCATACTTTTGCAAATACAAACCAAATCGCGTTATTAGTTCTGGATTGGTTGAAAGGAAAACATTACACTATAGAAAAAGTCCGTTCAGGATAATGTCCTACTTACTTACTTACTTTACTTTAGATGGCGCTCACAGCCCAGGATGGACTACGGCCTCAACCAACAAGCCCCTCCAGCCAGCTCGGTCCCTAGCTAGCTGCCTCCAGTTACGCACTCCAAGTTGGTTGAGGTCGTTTTCCACTTGTGTGCGCCACCTAAGGTGGTGTCTTCGTCTGCTGCGCAGACCGTCAGGGGTAGATTCGAAGACTCGTCGGGCTGGTGCGTTGGTGTCCATACGCTCCACGTGTCCCAGCCATCTCAGCCGCTGAATTTTCAGCTTCTTGACCAGGTCGACGTCGCTGTAAAGCCCGTAAAGCTCGTTATTAAATCTTCTCCTCCATATTCCATCGATACAGACTGGACCGAAAATCACCCGAAGAATCTTCCTTTCAAAGCACCCAAGCAGATTCTCATCCGTTTTTGATAGGGTCCATGCCTCTGCCCCATATACATAGCAGGACCGGGATGATTAGGGTCTTATATAAGGTCTCCTTGGTTCTCTGAGAGAGGGCTTTATTACTTAGATGCCTTCTTAGCCCGAAGAAACAGCGATTGGCAAGAGTAATTCTTCGTTTGATCTCTGCGCTGATGTTATTTTGCGATGTTACAGTGGAGCCCAGGTAGACAAAGTCCTTGACGACTTCGAAGTTGTATCTATCCATCGTGACGTTTTGCCCGAGCCGACGATGTTGAGATTCCTTTTTCGATGATAGCATATACTTCGTCTTGTCCTCATTAACAGCCAAACCCATTTTCGCCGCCTCCGATTCAATACTTGCAAACGCGCCGGTATCAGCTCGCTTCGTTCTCCCAATGATGTCAATATCATCTGCATAAGCAAGTAGTTGAACAGACTTTTGAAAAATTGTACCTCAGGATAATGTCCTACTAAAATAAATTCCGAAATTTTACATTACTTAGATACATAAAATATACATACCCGCTTTGTAAATCCACTCCTGAAAAACTGTATTACCAGAGAGACAAAGGGAGATATCAGCCGATGCGATGAGACAATTTTAATCAACTTAAAGGATAAATATGAACGCACACTCGAACTGTAGTGTGGCACGTCCGTGAATTGTGGATTGTAGGATATTTTCACATAAAGTATACGGATACATGCTCGTATATGTGTACACAAGCATGGATAGAATGCAGCTTGGCTGCAAAGTGAAGTGAAAGATAAACATCTCTGAATCTGAGTGATTTGTGTTTGAGAATTGGGCGACTGTGATTGAGCCTGAACGAGATATACCTGGATCGCTATATCGAATCAATCCGTTAAGGAATCATGAAACGAGTCCTTGAGTTTTAATGTGAATAATGCGGGGGGTGGGCAAATGGTTTCACTTTGAAATTTGAAATTTAAGACCTTCTTCCTCTGCATGATGTGTGAAGTGCGTCGTTTGTGCGGAGTGCCATTTCAAGACCAGTTCAATGAGAATAGAGTACAGTGTATTTGTCAAGAACGATTGCAATTTATATATCAAACCGACATTATTTTGCTGCTTGCTGTATTATTATTCGTATACGAATACAATTAACAATTTCTAGTGGATCTGTTTCTACCGATTTTTCAAATGTTTGTATTTGAAATCTAAACTCAACCAATTTTACATAAAATTAAAACTTTAATTCTATTTAGTTTGATCTATTGCCACATTAATCCATTTGGATTAAAAGCTCATTTTAATCCAAGACTGAATAATATGGCGGTAATAGTTCATTTTAATCCAAGACTTAATAATATGGCGGTTATATTTCTACCTAAAAACGCGACTCGTGTATCTATCTAACATTTTTGTATCATTCCGAAAAAAATGTCTGCGATTTCGCGTTGGTTTGGGTGAGGTTCTCCATTTAAAAATAACCTCGAAATCTGAACAAGTCTAATGTGTCACACATTTGACGTTTAACGAACAACTGATTCAATTACGCAGCATTTATCGAATTGAAACTACGTTCACGAAAACTTTTGCGTAAACTTATCTTTTTACACAATTGGTAAACTTATCTCGTAGCATGAATACCCTTAATATATTTTATATTATACATATAAACTTTTTATTATTTGTCGAAACATAAAAAAGAATAGTTTTCATGTTGCGAATCACTATCAACGGCTATCTTTCGCGATAGGGTTTAATTCCTATGCCTTTACTACTTCACTTTAAAAAATGCCTGAAGGTAAAAAGAATTTTTGTAGGTGTGCGTAAAACACTCAGTTTAGCAAAGATCCAAGAAAGACCGAGAAAGTTGGGTCAGTGAATTTGCTTGAAGGGAAAAAGATAACTTTTTAGGTACTTATTCCATAATCGGAACCAACATGAAGCGTTTCAAAATTTTCATTTTCAGATGACATTGGTTTGCGGTTACGAAGTCAGAATTTTGTTTGTGCACTGGATAAAAATGACCCGGTCGAGAAAAGAACACTTTTGTCCCCGAAAAAAAAGCTGATCCCAGACTAATAGCCCTTCAACACTATCCCATCGAGTATTAGTACATGTCAAAAAAAAGTGTGATAGAATTACTTACGACTGACAAATTTGTGTGAAGAAATCGATTTTCATATTTTGCTTCCACACTTGCATCCAAAAAATCAATTCACCATTACCTCAAACCCCAAAGTGGGATAGAATGTGTGATTGTTTTAGAACCAATCCTAGAAATTTTCATGTATTAATTCAATGTCAAATTGTGTGAGATGGGCTGTCAAGTCGTGTGGGATGAAATTTCGTATTTTGTTTCCACACTATTTACTATAACGATTTCATTTGTCGATACTACAAAATGACAACAAAATTTTGAAAAAAGGAAACTTATAGAGGCGAGCAATTTATGGGTATGAGAAGTACGGGGTGAAGAGTTTCGAAAGGCGTGAAGAAAACATAAAATATGATACATTTTGAGTGTGCAACTTAATTCATTCTGGATGTTTATAAAATTCAGAATACCAGCTTTGCGTTTCCTTCGATAAAATATCCCAGATAAACCATTCTGTTGTTTCTTTATTCATTCTAGAATATTTGGAATGGATTCTAAAAGAATGGAAAGTATCGTTTTTAACCCCTATTTTTAAAGCTGAAGTGAGACAAGATATTACCAATTACAGACCAATTTCTAAGATCTCAACTATTCCCAAGTTATTCGAAAAAATTATTTGCGAAAAAATGTTCTTTATTGTTAGGGAACATATATCTATCTTTCAACATGGGTTGGTATCAGGTAGGTCAACTGCTTCGAAGGCTATTTAATTGGTGTGGGCTAAATTGCCTGCACTTGAATGCGGCTAAATGCCAAGTACTTTTTTGTTTGTATGTTACTGCATACGAAGCCAAATATGGCTTGTACACTTTTACCTCTAAAACATTAATTTCAAAGAGAAATAGATACACAATTAGAAATATGTTTTTATGGCCACTTAACTCACCTAAAACCAAAGTTATTATTATTTGAAATAAGAAAATTTTTCACACTTCCGTTTTCAATGAAAACAAGCAACCGACCGACCTGTAAGCATGAATATCTTCCTTCTTGTTTGGTGCGCGTGTGCGAAAGCACAGCTATATGTTCTCAAAAATGCACAGAAGAGGATCATGTTATGTTTTGATCATTTTTTTGTTGAAGGCAGAAGAATAAGGGACAGAACTGTAGAAAGCCTTGGCTTCGTATGCAGTAAAGGGAGGTCTGTCCTAGAATATTGTTCTGTAATTTGGAACCCCTACTATTCAACGGCTGCCGATAGAATAGAGAAAGTGAAAAAAGGATTTACTAGGTATGTTATCTTTAAACTTAACTGGCGCTGTGAAATCCCCCGCTATAACGCTAGGTGTTTATTTATTGGTATATTCATACTCTTTTACAACGCAGGAAATATTTTTCAATTATGTTAATTCGTGACATTCTTACCTTTCGCATTAAGTGTTCATTTTTGCTAGAAAAAGTTGTCTTTCATATTCCCCCAAGAAATACTCGGGCTATCGTCTTATTTCATGTGAATTTTCATCGCACAAATTATGGTTATAATGAAATGAACCCATTTCACGTTGCATCAAAGAGATAAACTGAGTATGTTTTTATAAATTGATTTTTTCGAAAACTCTTCAAGAGAAACCTTTAAGCATATTTTGTTATCAATTTTGGCGAATCACTTTTAGTTAATTTTATTTGATGTATCTATGTATCTATGTTTATATGAACTTTTACCTAAAAAAAAAAAAAAAAAAAAAAAAAAAACAACACAAACATATATAATGCCAGTAAGACCTAGGGTCTTATAAATTAGGCAATCTTAGAAGGAATAGAAGAATAGGATAGATTTTTGTTAGCACAGTGGATTGAGAAATAAGGTATTGATTATCTCATTAAATCCCAGGGGTGGCGTTCAGTTGAGGGAATATAGAAAAGAATGTTGCCTAGACTGGGGCTCGAACCCACACATCCAGGTTAGCAGTCAAGCACTATTTCTACTGCGCCGGGGACACCCCCTACTTATTTCTAAATATTTGATAAAATATTAAGTTAATGTTATTATAGTCTATAAGATTTATTCTGATTGACAAATAAATAAATTCTTTTCATTCCATGTGAAGTGTGGAATAAAAAGAATACTAGGCGCGATCAGTTATATTGACGCTCCTTTTCTCTATTATGGTAGATTCACATTGGTGTTAATTATTTAAAAACAACAAAATAATGCAAATAAATGTACCAGAGTAGAAATGCTATGCATTAAGTGCAAAACAAATTCATAAGCTTTTGACTTTTAGAATACATTAATACCCAAAATAAAACATATGTATATTTATTAAATTGTTTTAACATATCACCGAGCAACTGAACTGGATTGTCTTTCTTTTTGTTCTAGTTTTGTTTCTTTATTCATTCTATTCTGGATATTTTGGGTAAACATTTCGTCTTTTCCATTCATTCTTTTCCTTATCCGGTATAAATAAAGAAACACACTCTTTGTTTTTGGTATAAAAATCAAGGTTTATACCGCTACCCCACAGCATTTATATTTTTTAAGCATTTAAAATTGCAATTTAATATTTCTTAAATATTTTCTTTTTTATAAATAAGGTGCTTTCGACACTTGTCAAAAAACAACAGAATGTATCTTTCTTCTTCAAAGTTATATTAATGGAAAAACACTCTTATTTAACACTATTGTAACTTTACTTATGAGAATCATTAAGGGTATTCATTTTACGTCTTAAACGACCTGTCAAAATTTATATGGGAATTCTTTTCCAACAAATCGTAAGCTTTAAGACACGAATTCGTGTATTAAACGAAGATGGTAAACGTCGTAAACCTCTTAAACTCTTGTAACGGTACTATGACGTTCAATGTGCCAAAATTTGAGGGCTAGGTCGTCTAAGATCTCATTCAATTTTTCTTTATATCGTTCAGGTAAAAGGTAGAAATAATGCACTTATATGTTGACGACAATAATAAACATACCATGATTTGCGCCAAAAAACTCAAGAATTAACAGAATTAACATGTCATTAAAAGCAATTTGCTCATACAATTTAAAAAAATTTCTTTTGTTACTTACTTTTGGAATTTTTCAACCGCAGACGAAAAATTTACTTAATTGAAAATTAAAGAAAAATGTTTTAAACTCTGACATTTCCTAAACAGCTGATTGGTTTAAAACATCATTTATCACATTTACCCAAGTAGTTTTAAAGGGCGTTCATGAAATGTCTATCTGAATCTTTACGATTTTACGACGTCTTAAAGTTTCCGACGTTGCATGAATACCCTCATTATCACTTCGGCTAATTATTGTTAATTTTAAGATGAAATGTAAACAAGTTTTGTAAAAAGTTAAAGAAAAAAAATAAAATTGAATTAAATTGAAAACTTGAATCGAATTCATTTTACTTCTTATGGTACCGAGGTTGTTTAGTTTTAAAAAGTTTAATTTACTTTACTACAAAGATGTTTATTTTGTTTGTTATAAGCAATAGAAACGTTAGAAAATATGATCACAAATAACTTTCTAGCTTAATATTCATTAACTACATCAATAGAAGATCATTCCCTGGACATTTTTCGCCTTTTCACAAAAATATGCAGTTTTTTGTTATTAACATTTTAGCACAAATGCGATTTTCAAACAAAAAAATTAGAAAATGATGGTAACGAGTTATAAATGTTTCCAGTTTGAATTTTTTGGTTTCAATCATTCAGTTTCGACCTAAGCATCTTAATTTACCCTCATCCTGGTTGATTTTCGACTACTGGCTAGAAAATTTTTGTTTGAGTTAAAATAATTTGCTAAAAATTTAAATTGATTTTATCTGTACATCAGCTGATTGGGTTAAGTAACTACAATATAAATTATTTGTCGATGCAAAGTTTTTTGGGTTAAACTTCATTTTTAAATAGTTTTAACCTATTTGTCGTTAGGTTAAAATTTGAATGCTACGTATTAAATAAAGGTATTAGAACAGGTCTAGTTGATCATTACGCCTATGTATAAGAAGAACGCATTTTTCTTGTAAGTTGCACTCATCGAAATAACAGAAATATAAAAACTAATAAAAAAGATGACAAAATTGAATAAACAGTCAGATATTCGTTTAAGCCGACAATAGTAAAAAGAAAGGACAAAAAGACTGACGGACATCTAGTAGCCGACTTGAAATTCTTATGACAATAGAAAATTGAAAGCAGACGGACGGAAGAATACAAATCAAACAGATTTCATTCTTTTAATGTCGTTTCCAAATAATTTGGCGATTTAGATGGCTCCGAACCTTTTTACCAAAAACAGCTTCAGATGCAAGTTTAGTCGCTGAATACACACGCAACTTAATGTATTCAGAAACTATTTTTTACACTAGAATGAAGACATTAGTAGGCTCTTAAACTGGTCATTAAAGACGTGATCATTCAGAGTTGAAAAAAGGAAGCATGGTGGTTGAAATAAATCGTCCATTACTTTGGAACACAACACCGCACTTAATTTTGTTTAAACTATGTCTGAACGTACTTTAAGTTTGTATACATATTCTCACCACAGACTCACTAGCATATATCATACCACCATGAGTTTTGGCTTCAAATAACCTATTTTCCTCCAATTCTGCCCGTTTTTTGGAATCTTGAAATTGAGCTTCCTGACACAGCTGACATTTTACTTTTAATCTTTTTGGGTCCACTAGCTTTTTTACGACCCAGCCACTTATGTTGCCAACACAAGGTCTTGAGAAACGTGATTGAGTTTCTAGAAGTCCGCCGAAGATTTCATTATCTTCTGAGAATTGTTGGTCGTCGTCTAACTCGTACTCCTTCGAAACTCCATTTGACATTCTGTCATAGATGGCTCGGTCGTAAAGGTCAACCTTTACGGGACGGGTTGAAGACACTGAAAGAATGGAGCTTGAGTCCATTGCTGTGACGTCTTTGTTTGCAGCCCTAACTTCATGGTGGATCAACAGTCTTTTGTATGCGGGTATGAACTGGCAACTGGGACGCCGTTGGATTTAGACACCAACTATGGCAACTTTTCACCGCACAAAGAAAAAGCTCCAAGTGGTCTTGGCTAAATTTATATGTAAGAACATACTTTATTTGACATGACTGAAATTAAAGCAGTGACAAGGCCAACGAAAGGAACGTATTTTCTTGTTTTCGTCATTAGAACGTCATAAGCCTTGGTTATTTTGCTTAGGTAGTCAAGTTCGTCAAGTATACGAGGGCGCCAGTACAACTCGTTTGTAAGCCTTAAAGAAGCCTTGTAACCTTTTCCATAGGGATTTCGAGCATTTAAAAAAATGAAAATGCGATCAATACATCAAATAAACTGAACTGTACCTTCGCTGTTTTTACATCTTTTTAAGTGTTTAGTTCTGGTCACAAAATTCTATAGTATCCGCTACGCTTCTATTTAGGGCTTGAGCGTCCAGAAAAACTTTCATTTTAAGCTCGTGATACTTCAAATGAGCCCACTTTAGCAGATTGCCAGCTCTTAACTCTTTGTTTTCTTGGAGCTATACTAGCTCTTCTATGTACTCCCACTTGATACAATTTCTGTCTCCATCTGCATTTTGTATTCCCCCAGACAATTTTTCATAAGCTTAAACAGTGTTAAAAAATGAAAAAATTGTGCCTTGGGTAGAAGGGTGCGGAGAATAATGACGGCAGTCATCAAATCAAAAATTAGCTCCTAGCAATCTCATGACATGATAGCAAAGTGTTTGGATGGGCCATCTAGGGTAACAGACACGACTTCAACACCAACATCGTGCAGTTTCCGCAAGCTGTTGTTAGTTGCTGCGTTCGTAGTTCCGTCTATGCGGTTGACTAAAATATAGCCTATCAACAGCTTCCACGGCCCATCCAACAATACCACTATGATAACCAGAGCATCTTTGGCTAGAGGCATTGCATCCGAAAAATCCGCTTCCGTTCCAAAATCGACGTAACCCCTGATTTTCCCAACTGAAATATTTTGAAGGCCTGCCTTTATTGCAATTTCATCAAGCATTAAGCTGCAAATACCATTGTTGCTAGTTGTAGTTGCTTCGGCAACTTTCAGCTTTAGCGCTTTAAAACTTTCTGTGATGAAGCCAGGTACACCATCGATGTAAGAGTACCAAGATCGTAAGGTACTTAGGTTGGATAGAGCACGGCAAAATTTTTGTTTGTCATGAAATTTTATGCTTTTAGGGAATAAAAATGGAGGTTCATTGAAAAAGAACGGAGAGATTGCGTTTATTTGTCCCTGCATATACCCAATCGTTTATTGGACGACCTAGTCAGACTTTTTTTAATTAAGCACACACGTTTCATCGCCCACATTCTCCTTATTCTTTACAAACATTTTAAAAAGCTCGCCTACATCGGAATTTGCTATCGAATCCAAGCAGGACAAACCCGACTCTGGAATTGAATTTCATTTGCGCAGTTCTTAAATACCTTTGAAAAAATCAATTTTGGAATTCAATCGAAAGATAAGTCGCCTTTATGTCTTGATCTTTAGTTGCGATTTCTTGAATTTCTGACGTAAGATTGTAAGTCTTTTTCTATCACTCCTCGATGTAGAAACATACCGATGATCATGACTTACAACTCGTCGTTTTTCTTGAAGTGTTTGAGTCACTGCGAACACTTTGTATTTTATTTTCATCAGTGTTTTCATTTATTAAAATACGTAATTAATCAGTTGATAAGACTGCGATACAATTAACATATTAACGGCCATATTATTCACTCAATACATCTAGATTAAACTTAAATCTAGATGTAAATCATACAAATTCAATGTAAATTTATCTGGATTTAAGTTTAAATCTGGATATATCGAGTGAATAATATGGCGGTAAGTAAAGACAGTTGCTACCATTTGTTTTACAAACCGTTAGTTAAAACCTACCAGAACTTACAGTTTTCATTTTTTTCAAAAACGTTTAATCCCTCAAAACAAAAAGAAACAATTCAAACAAAATCCGCGAATAACAGTATATGCAAAAAACAAGAGTAAATTGCAAATTGCATTTTTAATACTTTGAAAAAAAATTTTTGTAAATGTATTTTCTACTCAAAAATGGTTAAAGAAAGTACAATGCTAAACTCATTTAAAAAATTCAAAATCTTCTGTCCTAGTATCATACGAAAAAAACGACTTAACATGGCTCTCAATCAATAATAACCTTACCTTTACGCAAATATTGTTAAAAAATAAATAAATTTGCACTGATCTTTATTATAGCAATATGTACATAGGTATAAATAATAAGATCAGTGGTATAACAATAAAGAAAGTTATAAAAGTTAAAATTTACCAGATTTAAATAGCAATGGAGCTGCTTCTGCTTCAAATTCGCAACGTTTTTCGGCTTTCAGTGTTGGCTTTTCTAAGTCTATAAATTTAATTTAAAAAAAAACAAATAACTTTTTTTGTGTTGGAGTATAACTTTTTTTTGCATATGCAGTTAATCAAACTTATGGTCGTATAGAAGGTAATATTCATTTATTTTTGAATTATTTCAAAGACCACAGCAATACCCTTACTATATTTTTCTATATTTATTAAATCAATGTATAACTTTCTTCCCATATCATACCTAAGTACTATGAAAGATGTATCATATTGTACGTACCAATACTGTTAAATAAAAATGAAATGAATGAAATAAAAAACCTACGGGACAATATTCCAATACATTACATATTTTTTTGTACTCAAAAATAAATCCTCACTGAAAACAACTTCTTTTGCTATATAATTCAATTCTTCTATATGTATAACTCTATAATAATAACTTTCCATCAAGGGGTCACCGGATTTGGTCAAATCTAACAGTTTTTAAAAGTATTTTTTACGAATCCAGTACTTGTAGTATCCAGCCATTTGTAAAAAAAATTGTAAAAACAGATAGGTCCCTCTGTTCCGTTTTATTTTCATTGGATGGTCTATATGGATAGTTTATTACTTACTTTAGATGGCGCTCACAGTCCAGGATGGACTTCGGCCTCAAACAACAAGCCCCAACCGCCAGCTCGGTCCCTAGCTAGATGCCTCCAGTTACGCACTTCAAGTTGGTTGAGGTCATTCTCCACTTGTGTACGTCTTCCTCTGTTGCGCAGACCATCAGGGGTTGATTAGAAGACTCGTCGGGCTGGTGTGTCTTCGGCGTCCTTACTCTCCACGTGTCCCAGCCATCTCAGCAGCTGTATTTTCAGCATTTTGACCAGGTCGACGTCGCTGTAAAGCCCGTAAAGGTCGTTATTAAATCTTTTCCTCCATACTCCATCGATACTGACTGGACCGAAAATCACCCGAATAATCTTCCTTTCAAAGCACTGAAGCAGATTCTCGTCCGATTTTGACAGGGTCCATGCTTCTGCCCCATATAGCGGGACCGGGGTGATTAGGATCGTATATAAGGTGTCCTTGGTTCTTTAAGAGAAGGCTTTATTAGTCCGAAGAAACAGCGGTTGGCAAGAGTAATTCTTCGTTTGATCTCTGCACTGACGTCATTTTGCGATGTTATAGTGGAGCGCAGGTAGAGAAAGTCATTGACGACTTCGAAGTTGTACATATCAATCGTGACGTTTTGCCCGAGTCGACGATAGCATATATAATTCGTCTTTTCCTCATCAACGACCAAACCCATTTTCGCCGCCACCAATTAAAAACTTGCAAACGCGCTGGTAACAGCTCGCTTCGTTCTCCCAATGATGTCAATATCATCTGCATAAGCAAGTAGTTGAACAGACTTTTGAAAAATTGTACCTCTGTTGTTGACTTGCGAGTTGCGAACAATTGCTTCAAGCACGATGTTAAAGAGGTTGCATGATAACGCGTCGCCTTGCTCTAAACCTTTTCGACATCAAATGGTTTGGTGGTGTTCTTGCCGACTTTGACGAAGCAGTGAGATTTCTCCATCGTGATGCGCCATGGCTCTGTATAGCTCGTCCCTGTCTATGCTATCACATGCGACTTCGAAATCGATAAAGAGGTTTTGCGTATCGATTTGAAACTCATAGGTTTTGGGTTTTTTCCAAAATCAGTCGGAGTGTGAACATTTGGTCGACGGTTGATGTGCCGGGCCTGAAACCGCACTGATAGTGGCCGATCAGATCGTTGACAAAAGGTATTGGCGATCAAAAAGTATAGATTACAGGATTTTGTATGCGTCGTTGAGGAGACTTATACCTCTGTAGTTGGCACAGGTCAGAGCATCTCCTTTCTTGTGGATGGGGCACACTATACCGAGGTTTCGTTAATCGGGTATACTTTCCTCCGACCAAATTTTGGAGATAAGTTGGTGTATACTCCCTACCAAGCCAACCCATCCCCCCCCCTGCTTTGAATAGCACGGCTATTTCATCCGCACCAGCAGTCTTGTACGTTTAAAGCTTGGATATCGGTAACCGTACTTCATTTAGGTCGGGTGGACGGAAATTTTGCCTTAGTGGGAACACTCCTCCCCCCCCCTCTCTCGTTGGATGCCGCCTAAAACCGTCCACAGGGATTGGAACCCCATCGTCAGTTAAAGGTACTAGGCACCCGATGTTGACTTAGAGGTGAGAGTAGGAGTTGATAGACATAGGTGCACTTTGAAAAAAACTTATGGACGCTTAAGTCCTCTTTAATGCACGGTATCTACCCTTTGAACATCAGAGAGTAAGAAGTCATAACAAAAATCGAATTTTTTTTTATTATTTATGATTAGAAGTTTGAATTTTATTAAAATATTATTTTACTTTTCATTTTTGAATTAATTTATTTGGTTTTTTTTTTTAAATATTTAATAACTACGCAAAAATTTTTTTCACTGTCAATCTATTGCTCGGTTAAGCTTTTAGTAAGTATGTACATATACCTGTGCCGAGATTTAGCTATTTCAGAGAGTGAAGTGAGATGACTCGCATTACTCGCCGACTCATCTCACTTCACTCGCAAAAGTGATTTAGCTATTAAAGTGAAATGAGTAATTTCGAATTTAGTTTCGAACACATAAAATGTCATAACCAAAGACTATATTTTATTTTGTTGTCTTTGGTTTGTTTTCTCTTTGTGATTTGAGGTTTCAATTTTATTAAATTTAACAAAAATAGTGTGTAATAGCAATTTAATAGACAACAAAATTGAAAAATAAAATAAAATAGGAAAACTAAATAAATGTGTGATTTTAGTGTAAAGTGTCTTCTAAATCTTTTTCCAATGTTTTGTAATTGGAACTTCCTAGTATGCCGATGAGGTTCTCATTTCGATGGCGATACTTAATTTTTTTGAAATTGAAATGAACAAAAATATAAACAACAAATCAAAAAACTGTTCATGAAGTATTTTGTACTAAATGTGTATATTTATATAAAAATAAATCTAGTGCATACATATATGTAAATTTTTAACTATACATTGTTGTCTTGCAATTTCATTTCACAAACGTGCGTAGGATGTGTAACAATTCCTTTAGAAAAGAACAAATACTAATGCAAACGTATAAATTTACCAACATCAAGTCACCGCTGAAATATCCGGCGAGTAATCTGACATTTCATTTCACTCGCTCACTCACTCACTTTTGCTAGCTAAATCGATTTTTAGTGAAAAGTAACTCATCTCACTCACTCGCTGCGGTTTCGAATTAGCTAAATCTCGGCACTGTACTCTACAAAAAGTGACTAAAAAGAGGACACATACAAAAAAGAGAACAACTAAGGAATTTGATGAAAAAAGAAAGAGTATAAGAAAGATCGGTGTCAAAAAAAGAGACCATGTTTCTCTTTTAAAGATATTCTGGAAATCGTACGACAATGATAATGACTTGCCTTGCCGGAAAGTTATTTTCAAAATTTTCTTCCGGCCCGGACGCGACGGCGGGTACCCACGCTACGCCACTATGTATGAAGCTGTACATTAAGTGCCGAATGTTTGTATATCATTAACCCATTCCATCATTCAGAGCAAGATTTATTTTGATCCCTCTTTTCTCCTCTTCTGTTTCGAATTGAGTGGGTTGTTCCGGGATGAAAAAACTCCCACATGCCCGGAAGAAATTTTGGTCCTTTCCACTAAAGAACAGTATGTACTAATCTTGATGGTAGAACTCTGTGAATGCAATAACTGCGGTGAATTTGTTGGAATATGTCACTATATAGTAAAATATTGTGAGCCACTGGATTTCAGTCACATGCATAAATCATTTTGGCCGCTAATGGATATATATCTTCTTCATCGTAAGCCAGCTTTTTGAGTGTGCGATATGCAAGATATGGCGCTGAGCCGTACCAAACATCGGTATTTTAACCTTGAACAGTTTTACCAATTGAGAAGTTGGTAATAGGCATCATCTGGACGAATATTTATTTGTGTATACATTTTACCAATGTCGGCAGTGAAAGTATTTTCATCCCTATTCTGCTAATCGACTCGGTCGAAACTTTCGATTCACGTAAATATTTCATTCAACTTGTCTTAAATTATTGTTTAAAATCTTCTATCTTTAGAGTGCAAATCTTAACCGAAACTGAAAGAAATGTTGATCCATGCAAGATTTGAAGTTCAGTTACTGCGAAAGAAATTTTCATTTTCTTACTCTCACAATCAATATCATTTAGATATTTTTTTAATTTGCCAAAGGCTACGCTTACTGAAATGTTCGGGAATAATAAGGATGTTACGAAATGTTAAGAAATTCAGCTCTTCTTATCAAAATAATATTGCAAACAAATAATTGTTAAGCTCAATAAATGTGCAGAACTGTATACACTATAAACACATAATTTAAGTTACGTTAATTGAGATTACGAGTACTTAAGTATTCTTTAAAGAAAAAGGTTGGTTATAAGTATATTTAACTTAAAAAAATTAATAAAATATTACATGTATATGATTAGAAGTGATTGCATATTGGATTCCAAAGCTTTTTTTGTTAATTGTACGAACTGAGGTAACACTGATGAGATTAAAGAAGAATTAAAATATGTTTCCTGGATAATTATAAGTATAGTATAGTTATATGCAGAAATCTTCTGTACCAAAGTTTGAAATAAAATTGTCTATTCGTAAAGAAATGACAAAAACAAACTAAAAACATCCAAACGTAAGTGTTGACTAAAAACCAAAACAATAATCCTTCTCCTGTGGAACAATAAAAGTTGGAAAGTTTCACGAATTAAAGAGTTTTAAAATAAAAAATTATTTCTTAACGAAATGTACAGTAGATTTAGCTGCACCGCACATTCCCTGGAGTATGTAGCCTTTCTACTAACTGTCAAATAAATTCACATCACAACTATATACTATCTTTCCTTATTGCTCTGTGTGTAAATACACAAATTAACCCAATTAAAGTTTGCAGCATCAGCTCTGAATGAATGATATGTATGTATATTCTCCTTCACTATGATTTCATCCAATATAATGCGTAAAACAACATCCACACAAAGCAACTATATATGTCCATATCCTCATTTGAAATAACAACATCAAACAGGAAACAAAAGAAGTCTATAGGGTGTGGTCAATGCCACAGGATCAGCTTATTATTTGCTCATCAATTTATATTACGTTTGATCCTTGCGTAAGTCTTTTTCTCTCTACCCCACGTCATGCAAAAGAACATAGGACATGTGATGTATGTTCCTGCACACAGATTGTTGTTGTTTTATAATGTCCCAAATCCTCTGTTACTTATGGCTCCGACAATCCCATTGAAGACACCACAGGTTGATGTCCAGGCGAAATAAATTGGAAAGCATTTTAATCAGGTTTACTTCAATAAGCATCCGATGAAATAAGGTTCACTACCGAAGCTTGTGTCTTGTTTCTCTGCAGTCCTCCCACACTGAGACAGACACCCATTCCACCGACTTCGAATAGTCTTTGGAGTCCGAACACTTATATGCAGCCTTCATTGAAGTTGTTCCTTTGGGGAAATGGATATCCCTATACCCCACAAATCGAATGCAAGGAATCAGAGCTACTCAGTCCAAGCGGAAGTCTAATTCAATTTCCTGTATATCACCTTGTGGGAGTTTTGGACCTAGAGTCTGGAGTCCATCATCGGACAGTTTATCTTAAACTAGGCAAGCTCGACCATTGCTTTACAAATCCTGTTGCCTGTTTTTTTTTTTATATAGATATGACTTATCTTGCCAGGGGTGTTGAGTTCTACGCCCTGCTAGTAGGGTCGGTTGGTTTATCTCCCTTACCATACGTTTATGCATCCATCTTCATAATATTCGTCTCTCGGTTGCGCAATTAATTTGATTTATTGTCTGCGTCGGTACTCTGTTGGCCAGATCGACAAGTGGCACGCATTATTATTGGAATATCTGGATTTAATTGAATTGTATTATGGCCTCGGCATCGGCCTTTATGTGATGCGGAGGCGGGGGTTTAACATTTGCATACGTAATTGCAGCGGAGATTTTGAGCTCTCGACTTTGGGTATATGTGTTGCATATTGTATGCATTTGGCTATATGTCTGTGGTGGGTGGAAAAGTGGTATCAGTTTGATTTAGCTTTTGCTGCGGAAGGTGTTGATAAATGGGTTGATGTTGTTGCTATTGAGTATATTAGACAGTTGACAAGGATATCCCCATTAAACAATGCCGACTATTTTGAAATAACTACACTAGTGCCTTCCATCCTATCCTATGGAAAAGTTCATATTTTACGAGATATTAATCATAATCATTGAATCGCGAAGAGGATGTTTTGGTTTTGAATTTAATGTTATTCAATTTCCCTAAATAGAATATAATTATGTACACGTAAGTGTTTCCTATATCTGAGGGAGCAGATAAGATGACACCGGAAGAATGACTTGTTTTGTAACAGAAATTCAATACCTAAATAAATATATTGTTCGATCATATACATATGTTTGAAAAATTTGGTAGAATGTCTGGTTTTCAACTACGAACGCATTCTAATGCTGGTCAGGAACATCCCGTTACGTTTTGGAGATGTTGAATAATGCTTTGTTTCCACCAAAACTAGATTTTAGTTTTATTATAACAAGATTGTGTTAATATTTGGAGTGTTTCCACTATAGCTAAAAACATTAATTTTGACAGCAAATGTCAAAATCGTAAATCGAAGCGGAGAAAATTCTTATGATTTTTTTTACATGGATATTTGTATTAGGTTTATGTATTTTAATTCAAATATGTTAGCTAATGTTTTGAAGATGTTATTAATCTTAAGAGCATAATTTATTAAAGAAATAAGCGGCTGTTATGGAAAAAAATGCCATCAATGAGCCAACTCACTCTAAGTCAATTTTAAACCAGACTAACTGGCTGAACAGAATGGTGACGCAGACGGAGCCGGAATAGCTGTCAAAATATTAAATACACGCAAATTCAATGTTGCGAACACAACGGAACGTAGACGCATAAGGAGCTGCAGACGCAGACGGAAGAGTTCGCCAACTTTTAACTTTTGACGTACGGCACTTTTGACGTTTCAATTTGTATGAAGAAAAAAAAACAACTTTTTGGGTCGGAAACAAATATTGTGGTTTTTTGTATCGCGAAAAAAATTATTTATTAAAAGGAAAATTATTGGAAACAAAAAATGTGAATTCTGAGCTTGTACACAATAATATTCTTTTGTTTTTCTTCAAAATACTTTCAAAGCTGTACAGCTCCATTGTGGACATGTAAAAAAAATAACGCACGACACTTTTTGACAGCTCTTCCAGTTCCGTCTGCGGCTTCAGTTCCGTCATTCTATTCTGTTCAGCCAGTAACCCCAAAGTAGTTTTGGCTCCAATTGCACACGGAGTAAAGAAAGCCGGGGCAAAAATTTGTTTAGGTATGGGTAGATATATGACACGGCTTTAATTATATAAAAGTATTTTTATGTGCAAGATTTTTACGACCTTTAGTCCAATGCGTTTTGCCCAGGTACGACAGTTGGGCTCATCAGTTAGATGCTGTCGTACCTTTCTAAGACGCAATTTTTTGGTCGATGACTACCGACTCAATAAAATCTACAGCGCATACGCACTGTAAATTATATTCTTCTAGGGGAACATGGTTACATTCTTGCACCTAGAAATATATGTTGTTGTTGTAAACCTGTGGTCTGGTTAATGTACGAAGAAGAGAATAACAAAAACAAAAGAAAATTATTTTTGTTATTATTTTAGTGAACTGTATTGAATTAAATTCAAATGGAATATGGAAGATTTTTGCGACCTTTAGTCCAATGCGTTTCGCCCAGGCACGACGTTATTCTCTTCTTCGTAAAAGTATTTTTTGTCGATTTGAGAATAAAAAAATAGATCGGTTTAAAAAAAATTCCGCATAAAAACAGATTTTTATTAAGAAATAAGAAACTTTTGTTTATATTAGGGCCACTTCCACAAACGAACGGATAAATACATAAAACTGAGGATAACTACCCAAGTTTATATAAATAAATAAAAATTTCTCACTTTTTAATTGCACGAACGAAAAATAAATTAGAAGCGGATAAGAATATTTTTTCAGAATTACCAACACAGCAAACACATTGAAAAATAAACAAACTCCATCGCTTTGACTTGCTTTCTCGTAAGAAATTCTAAGATTTGTCGTGGGAGCTATTTATAGTTTAAATATTTGTCCAAAGAACGAGGAAAAGATAACTTTTTAATCTTAGATATAGAAATAATAGTTTGATACAACATGATTTGATTCAAATCAGTCAAATAGCTTTAATTATTTATAAATCAGGAGTTACTGCTGTTAAAAAAAAACTTCTGTGCAAGTGGCTCTTAGTTCAACTTTGTTATTCCACTCACAACATAAGTTTTTTTAGTATAAGATTAAAAATCTGTTTAAATTTTTTTAAGTCAGCCTCATAACTTTTAGGGTGGCGACAAAATTTGAACATTGCCAAATTAAGCGCCACCCTAATAAACATGCTATATCAAATCTTGTAAGGGTCCAATAAAATTATAAAAAAAGAGATGTTTTGCATAAAAATGCTGATCAGGAAGATATAATTAAAAGAATTAAGCTCATGACATCAACAAAAATAGAGTGCATTTCACATTCAACAGGAACAACCGCTGAGAGGGCTTTTTCAGTAATAAACTTGAACAAAACTAAGTTAAGAAATAAGTTAGAAAACAGGACACTTTGCGGAATCCTCCATACTAAATTATTAATGAAATATCGCAATTGTGTGGAACTAGAAATAGATAAAGAATGTTTGCGTCCACATAGAAGTAGTATGTACAAAGATGATTATAGTCCTAGATTAAATGAACATAAATTTGTGATACAAATATATTGAAGCTAGTCTTATGAAATAAATTAATATGGATGTGATAAGCCTAGCATTTAAAAATATTTTTATTTTTTTTTTTTTCGAAATAAAAACATCTAGGTATTACGTTTTAAAAAATTGTTTTTTTTTCTTGGAAAAAAAGGAAAAAAAAACGGGAAAAACTAAAATCAAAAAAGGGAAAAAAAAATGTTTTGGATGACAAAAAAAAGGGAATCGACTTGTCAAAAGTCTGGAAACGCTGCTTCATACTTGTTAAGGTACGAAGGTACCTCTTAAGGTCTATTTTAATAGTCATAAGAAATGTATTTTTAGTTTGTCTTTGTAATTATTCATTAAAGCCTCGAAAAAGAATTTTCAAATTATCAAAATTTACTCTAAATGAATAATAATTACAAGCAAACAAAACCAATACAAATCTTTTTTAGTTTCAATTTAAAAAAAAGACTGAATTCATATTAATTTTTGTATGTATGTATTGTACCTACATACATAAGTATTTTATTAGAAATTAAAATTCAGTTATTTAAGTACAATTAAAACGATATGTTTCGAACGAAAAAAATCGCGAATGACAAAAATCTCGAAAAAAGTTTTTTTTTAAATCTAGAATGCAAAAACCTCGAATGTACAAAAATCTGGAACCAGCACAAACCTCGAAAGACAATATCTCGAAAAAAAAATTATTCTAGGTTTTCTAGATTTTTTTTTTACCTTTTTAAGAAGTTTAAACTCAAATAAAACTCATTATATTTATTTCATCCGTTTTTGGGGACTTATTTTATTTTTAAATCAGGGGGTTATTTCCTGATAAAATATGTCCTGAAATTTGGGAACTTTTTTCATTCGTACACTAGAACATTTTCATGTCTTAAAATTTTATATGTGCAACTTTAAATCCAGATTCGACCTCACCGTTCATACGCCGTAATTTTGTTATTTTTTTGGAGACTTATTTAATTTTTTGTTTGGCGACTTATTTCATGCACTTTTGGGGATTTATTTCATCTTTGAATTTAGGGACTTCAAAAAAGAAAAAAAAAAAATGTTGAGGAGTTGTTTCATTTTTAGATTGGGGGGTTATTTCATTGGGGAGTTGTTTCAGGGCACAGTACACATATTGAAGGTAATATATTGCGCATCTTCGAAAATTACAGTGACCTGCCTGTTAGAATTTACAAAAACAAAACACAAGTGTTTCCGAATTGCAGTGACCCTCGTCCACAATTTACAAAAACAAAATACAAAGCATGCGCAGAACTGAACAAAATTAAAACTCGGAAGATATTACCTTCTATATGTGTACTGTGGTTTCAGGGAGCCTTTATTTCCACTCACAAAAGATCATAACCATGACTAAATTCAGGTAACTATTTTAACAGTTGTTTTGTTAAAGAGCAAATCAAGTAATCTAGAATTAATTTATTAATTCCCACTAATTGTAATAGGGAAAAGGACATGATTATCTGGGGATGAGAAGACAGTCCGTCTGTTCCGTTTGTATGTAGACGAAGGTGCACAGAAGATATAGTATATGTCTTTACATGCTTAGATACACCTTCTTGCTTCCTTTTCCTTTGCTATTAATTATTTTGTCTGAGCTCCCAGCTGATTTTTTCTTCATAAATAAACATACGTACATATAGGCACACAGAATCTAAAGAAATTAATTTCTTATGAAAAATATAGAAATAAAATATTTTCTAACTCACCTGTTTATTTATCGTGAATTTATGCGAATTTAAACATTAAAAATTCAAAATTTTAATAATTTATTTCATCATTGAGGTTTGTTTTTCGTTGTTCGTTTTTTTCTTTAGCTTTGTTTTGACATTTGTATGTATGTATGTATGTATTCATTTATTTAGTAAGATAAGATAAGATAAGATAAGATTTTTATTGCATTGCTTTTAAATTTACATTTCATTACATACATATTTTTTTATACAAAAATCATAATAGCATGGCATTTGCCGTCTGCCAGATTGACAATTAAAATAACTGTAATTTATGTAATAAGCTAGCACAATAAAATTTGGTATTACAAAATAATATAATAATAACAATATAGTAGATAATTGAACAATAATTGGATTTAGTAATCGTCTAAAACACAACAAAAATCAGAAATTTTCACGTAATATTTGCGATCTATATCTTAACGCGATCTTGCAATAATTATAAAGCTTGGCAACATCCATCTCATTCAGTCTAAATAGAACTTGTACTTCCGATAAAAAATCGCTTCCAAATATACTTCTTCTAATTTCTTTGAGAATTGGGCACCTTCCGATGAAGTGAATAACGTCCTCTCACTCCGCTAAGTTACACATACTACAATCCAAAGGTAAATCAGGCCTGTGTGGTATGAAATTCAAGTTTAATAATTCACTCCGAAGTCTGACCATAGTAGCAATAACATAAACATTGTTTGAATCACGAAAGTAGTTTTTTTCAGCAAGATTGTGGTTGAGCCTACTGTACGTTGTTCTGAACAAGGAACCTGAAGCGTCCGCTAAATATTCAGCTCTGCACTTCTCATCTACCATTGATATAACTTCGTAAAGGACATCCTTACTGGCTGGTATATTTTCTACGTTTAAGTTAAAATTTAAATTGCATCCTTCTGCAAGGCTTAACCAATCCCTGTACCAGCTATTTTGATTTTGTATAGCACTAAGAACTACTTTTCTTACCAGCCGGGATTCAGGCAATTTGAAGACATTTAGTAGATAGTCCGCTTGCAGCTTTAAAGTTTTTATGAATAACGGAGAAAGACCAGTTTCCAACATAATAACGTAGTTTGGCGTGTTCGGTGGTAAGTGAAATATTCTTTTTACATAGAATGTTAAGAGTTTCTCAACATTAAGGAATTTTGTACAACCCCATACTTGCATACCCCATACTACTTTCAGCAACTGCTTCGAATACTTTAAATTTACTGCTATGAGCTATGTGTTTATTCATAAAGCATCTTTTCCACGAAATATTAATAGCAGTTTTCGCTTTTAGCAGTTTTTCGTTAAAATGCTTCTCCATACTCAAGTTCTTCGAAAAAATAATGCCTAGGTACTTGTATTCATTAGCACATTCGATATCTTCGCCATTGTAGTTCCATTTTTCATTCGACGCCATTCGTCCACCACCTTTTTTAACTATCATTACCTTCGACTTTTGAGTGTTGACTATTAAGTTCCATAGCTGACAATACTGGTATACCCTGTTAATCATGAGTTGTAATGTTTCAGGGGAATACGCGAACATGACAATATCATCTGCGAAATCAACTCCACCAGGAAGGTAATCGATGAGATCATCTATGTAGAGCGCAAACAAGGTGGGGCTTAATGTGCAACCCTGCCTCACTCCCGATGTGGTTGCAAACCAATCAGAAAGTTCCGTTCCAGTCCACACTGCAGCCTTTGTTCCTCTGTAAAATTCCTCAAGAATGCGTCCGAACTTCTGCGACAACCCCAGACTATACAGTTTGTAGAATAAGGCACCTCGGTCGATTGTGTCAAAAGCCGCTTTAAAATCAATGAAGAATACATACAATTTTCTTTCCTGGTTAATAAAGCTCGCCGCAAGACTTCTGAGCACGAAGATGTTGTCAATTGTTGAATACCCTGATCTAAAGCCAGCTTGAAATTCTTTCAGCAGGTTCCGCGTTTCATTCCACGTTATGAGACGTTTATGCAGCATCGTTGTAAATATTTTATATGGTGCGTTTAGAAAAGAGATTCCTCTATAATTTGCCGCATCCAATAAATCTCCTTTTTTGTGAATTGGGAATATTATAGCATCCCGGAATTCGTCGGGGGAAAGATCACCCTCTCCTTCTTTATTAAAAAGCATTACAAGACGTTCTTTGAGCATTAAAGTTCCGTATTTGTAGAACTCAACAGGAATACCATTCGCACCCGCAGCTTTTCCATCTTTAAGAGCCCCAAGCATTAGTTCTAGTTCATCTAGTGTGAAAACAGAGTCCAGAATTTCGTTGGTGAAACCAGGTTTCGCAAAATGCCATTTTGTTGGTGATGATGTCGGATTCAGTAGATCATTGAAATGGGTAAGCAGTGAGTTAGCGCAGAGTTTTGTGTGGATGTTGAATTGTTTGCCATTTAGCTCCCAAGCCAGTTTCCATTTATTTAGTATAATTTACTATTTGCTACTACAACGATTTCGTAAAATAAGTATGTAGGTACATTTATTTTTATATAAAATCAATTTTCGAGTATATGTAGGTTTCATAAAATATAAATTTTATAAATATTAATTTACGGTTTAAAATAAATTTAAAAAGTTAAGTTATAAGGTTGACTTTCTTGAACTAGATTTAAGTTTAATGAAAGATAATCAGGTACCATTTTATGTTTAATTTTAAATATAAATATTGCTGCATTGTAAGTTTTCCTCTGTTTGATATTAAGCCATTGCATCACGAGAGCATGAAAGCTATTGGAGTATAAAAACTGCATTTCAGGATGACTCTCATCGCTTTATTTTTTTTTTTTTTGAAGTCTGTTGATCTCTCTTAAATTCCCCATATACAAAATTGTTGAGCAGAATTCAAAGTGAGGTTTAATAATCGTATTGTATATGTTTATTGCACACATTGCCGATAATAGTGTTCGTATTCTTTTTAAAAATCCAATTTTTTTCGATATTTTTCTCACAGTGTTCGGCACACAATTGGCCAAAAGGTTGTGCAATCGTCTTACCCTTATGGACTGCAAAAAGAGAACTGCAAACAACGACGCAATAATCCACACAATGGAAGGGTGCCACAATCAGCTTATGGACGATGGTCTTTGTCAGGTATTGTGCCCAAAGAAGAGCACAAATCAAAACACTTCTTTTAATAGTTATAAAAAGGTATAAATTTATTGATTTTAAGAAGCAGACAAAAAAAAAATGCCGGATGGGCCAAATGGAAAAGAAGTTTTTATGCTGGCGACTTGGACGAAGTAAAAAATTGAATGACGATTGCAAAAATCACAATGGGCCGAAGTTGGTTGCGTTTCATTCCCACACCCAGTATTAAAATACTGGGTGTGGGGATGTGTTCCACAACTTTCGTTCGAGGATATGACGGATACCCGCTGTATACTCAGTGACGGATTCACACGTCGCAAGAGTATAAACGGGCAGCCGCAATACACTCGAACATTCTGCCCCCTCTTGGCGAGATGCGCCAAAGCTAAATATTAATTATTTTTAAAAAATTATTACGAAAAAAAATGAATTTTGAGATTAAGAAAAAAAAGAGAAGTATATAGTTCTTAACTAATTGATGGCATAAATACATACTTAAATAGAATTTTGCATTATTTTAAAAAGACACAATTTAACAATGGGTCGACTAATTTCCCCATTTTGGGTTTTTAGTGTTGCCACTCTCACTCTTCCATCGGCGCCGGGGTGTACATTTACAACACGCCCTAAACGCCATTCTGTCGATGGTAAATTTTCGTTCTTTATAACGACTAAGTCATTTATTTTGATGAAGTTCCTTTAGATACTCGTCTTTCCAGCGACGGCAGAATTGCTGTTGTAGGCACCTAATCTTTTCCCATCGATTTATAAGAGACAAATTGGCATCGGCTAAATCAGGTTCGGGAAATGCTAAAAGAGGACTTCCGCGTAAAAAATGCCCGGGCGTTAATGCCAATAAATCAGAGGGATTATTGGACATAGATAAAATCGGACGTGAGTTTAAGCATGCTTCTATGCGAGCTAAGACTGTAGAAAATTCTTCAAAGGTGAACTTTAAAGTGGCCCCCAGTTTCCTCAAATGACTTTTGCAACTTTTAACACCGGCCTCCCATAGGCCGCCCATATGAGGTGCACCCGGAGGAATAAAATTCCATTTTAGACCCTGGACGCCATAAGTGGCACTAATCTCCTGAGGGATAGAAGCTAGAAATTTCTTGAAGTCCTTACGTAAAATGGCATCAGCCCCTACAAAATTAGTACACTTCCTTTGGTAATCCTCGTCTTGCCGTGAATCTTGCGAAGGCCGCTAGAAAGGATAGATCACTTGTAGCCTCGAGGTGGATGGCTTTTGTAGAAAAGCATACAAATACACAAGCATACCCTTTGGTCATGCGACAATTTCGGGCATTGAAACTCTTAATAACGAATGGGCCTGCAAAATCGATCCCTGTAATAGTAAAATGGGGAGAAAAAGTGCATCTTTCGGGGGGTAAGGCAGCCATATTTGTTTGCTTAGCTCCTTTTTGTAAATAACACAAGTTTTACACTGTCGTATGCAGGATTTAATGAGATTTTTTAATTTTGGTGTCCAAAAACTTTGTCTAATAAGACGAAGCATCAGAGAATTAGCGCCGTGCATAGAGATTTTATGAATGAATTGAGTGAGAAGATAGGTGAGTCGTGCATTATGAGGCAAGATGATAGGATGTCGTTCATTGTAAGAAAGGTCGGACTGAGAGATTCGACCGTTTACTCGGAGCAGATTATGTGAATCTAAAAATGGGTTGAACGAAATAATAGAACTCTTGAGGTGAATGGGTTTACCTTCCATCAGAAGCGAATGTTCTTTAGGATAAGAGGAGATCTGAGCTAGGAGTATTAGACGATTTCTTACGAATTCCATTTCGTGGGGTAAAATATTGTGGGAGTTATATTGATGGGTTTCTCTCTTAGATAATTTGAGGAAAAAACGAAATATGTAGCAAATTACACGCATAGCGCGGGGCAATGTTGAAAAACGCTCGAGGATATCCTCTGAGTTCTGTTGAATTACCAAGGAAACAACTGTTCGTTGTTCGAGTTCTTCAACACATGGGGCGACTGGAGGCGTTTCAGGCCATTGAGAAACTTGCTGACAAAGCCATGAGGGGCCTTTCCACCAAAACGTATTAAGCCTCAACTCTGACGGCATTAAGCCCCGAGTGGCTAAATCCGCTGGATTATCAGCTGACTTGACATGTCTCCATGGGACGTTCCCTACATTATCCAAAATTTCGCTTGTGCGGTTTGCTACAAATGTTTTCCATGCACATGGAGGTTTTTTAAGCCATGCTAAAACGATGGACGAGTCTGTCCACAAAAAAGTGCTATATGACTGAACTGGAAAATTTGAAATATATGATTTGACTAATTTGGAGAGTAAAAGTGCGCCACACAACTCAAGGCGTGGTACTGATACAGATTTGATGGGAGCAACTTTTGATTTTGCACACAGCAAATGAGATGAGATGATTCCGTTAGATTGACGGATGCGTATATATAACGCAGCGGCATAAGCCTTTTCGGAAGAGTCGCAGAAGCCATGAAATTGGACTTCTGACGACGGAGAATATTCTACCCATCGGGGTATTTGGATCTGTTGGATATCGGTTAACGATTGCGCCAAATTTTTCCATGTTTGAAAGGTTTCTGATTTAAGTGGATCGTCCCAAGCAGTTTGTTCCGACCAAACTCTTTGCATTAACATTTTTGCAATGATCACAACGGGGGCTAGCCAACCCGCGGGATCAAATATTCGAGCTATTTCGGAAAAAATTTCCCGTTTTGTGGGACTTTCAGATAAGACAATTGGTTTTGTTGCGAAATAAAAATTATCTCCCTTGGCATTCCACCGTATCCCTAAAGTCTTCGTATTGCTGTCAGTGTCAAGCTTCAAAAAATTGTCGTTCAAAATATGGTCTCGGGGCAAATGATCAAGTAAGGCAGGAGTGTTCGAAGTCCACTTCCGCAGTTAAACCCCGCTGAATCAAAAAGTTTATTAAGCTCAGATTGAGCTCTTTGTGCGGAATGAATGCTATGAGCGCCTGACAAGACATCGTCGACGTAAAATTCTGACTGAAGAATCTTGGAAGCAAGTGGGAATTCAGTTTTGCCAATTTTAGCCAATTCGAGAAGAGTTCGAATGGCCAAATAAGGAGCACAATTGACACCAAAGGTGACAGTCAAAAGTTCAAAATCTTCAATTTCTACGTGGGGAGATGTGCGAAAGAGAATTCTCTGGAAAGGGGTATCTCGAGGATCGAACATAATTTGTCTGTACATTTTTGCTATGTCAGCATTAAAAACGAACTTATAAAAACGCCAGCGAATAATAAGTGAAGATAAGTCTTGTTGTAAAATTGGGCCTGGGTATAATATATCATTTAAACTGACACCATTTGAAGAGGCATTAGAAGCGTTGAAAACCACGCGTACTTTGGTTGAGCTACTCTCAGGTTTTATGACCGCATGATGCGGTAGATAAAAAGACTTTACTTTGCCGTTTTCAGTGTTCTCTGATGGGGAAACCTTTCGCATATGACTGAGGGAAAGATACTCAGAAATGACATTTGAATATTGTGATCTCAGATCGGCTTTAGAAGCTAAAGTCTTTTCAGTTCGACAGAACTGTTTTAATGCGATGAATCTTGAGTGGCCTAAATTAGTTTTTGAAGTTTGTGGTTTGAAAGGAAGGCGGACAACAAATCTGCCATCAGCCCGTCTGTAGGTGGTTCTCTTATACAATTCTTCGCAAAAGCAATCTTCTTTCGATCTAATGGCAGTAGAAGGCAATTTTTCTAACTCCCAAAATTTACGAAGTTGAGTATCTAAATTAGAAGCGCTTTCGGAGGAAGTGACATATATGTTAAATGACTGGAAAGACTCTGGAACTGGTCCAGACAAAACCCATCCAAACATGGTATTTTGTGCGAGAAGCTAATTTGATATATGTTTTACGCCGTTACGAATGATAGAGGCATAGAGATCGGCGCCTATGAGAAGGTCCACCTGAGACGATTTATTAAATGTGGGATCGGCCAATGTGAGACCTGCAAGAACATTAGGTTCAACTATAGAGAACGAAGAGCTTGGAAGATTATTTGTGAGTGATTTTAGCACAATGGCTTGAGCAGATAAAGTGACATGAGGATTGTTGAACGAAGTGATTGAAAAAGAGCAAAGTTTCTTCGATTTGACTGAGAGATTTCCACTTATACCGGAAACTGTTGTGTTTCTTTCAACGCAGGGATATTTCGGAGCCAGGGTCGATTAGTGCCCTTACGACGTGCACTGTTTCCCTTCCCACAATACTAACCAACGCAGTTGCGAGCAGTATCTTTTTGCTGGTTGTCACTATGTAATTTTGAAAGGATGCTTTAGGAATGAAAGGCTGAGCAGAAGCCGAAATTTGAGAATCTTGTGAATTTTGTTGTTGAGGAGTGGACTGTAATTTTGAAGTTTTGCCATTTTGGCTTGAAGGAGGATTTGTTGCAAGGTGGAGAAGAGGGTGATGACGTTTCTTGCAATAAGAGCATGAGTACTTGCTAGAACAAGCCGATTTCTGATGACTGGTGCCTAGGCAATTGTTGCACATCTAATGATGGCGTACTGCTTCGATACGAGAAGGGATAGACATCGCTGAGAATTTGGGGCATTCATATATAGAATGATTGGCTGCACATATTTTACACTTCGTTCCTCCCGCCTTTGCGAGAAACGTATTCACTTTGCTGAGCTTTTGAGGTATATTCTTTCGAGAATTCTGTTGACTGACTGATGCAGATGGTTTTGAAAGCGTAGTGTCCGAAATGGACTCAAGTGTTTGGAATCGAGCACTTAGAAATTTGTCCAACTGTTTCCATGTTGGTACTTTTGTGGGCTCGTCCAATGATTGCTCCCAAAGGGCTAGCGTATTTTTGGGCAATTTGTTTGAACACGCAAAAACAAGGATGGGATCCCAATTCTCAGTGCTAACATTGTGAATTTTGAGTGCTGCTAGGGAGTCATTGATTTTACATTGGAGTGATCTAATGGATTTGGCGGATTCTTCCTGTGGCGTAGGCAAATTAAAAATATTTTTTACTTGGTTATTGACCAAGATGCGCGTATTTTCATACGCAGCGCGCAATGCTTCCCAAGCTAGAGCAAAACTAGCGTTGGTCAATGGAAACTGATTGACAGTCCTTGACGCATCGCCTCTTGTTTTACATCGAAGATGGAAAAGTTTTTCCACTTCAGACAACTTGGAATGTTTAATGTACACCGCCTCAAACATATCGCGAAATGCCGGCCACGAAATGTAGTCACCGTGAAAAATATCTGTGTCACAGGGTGGTAGTTTAATGGAATGAGAAGGCCCAGAACTCTGAGGGAGATTGCTCAATGCAGAAGCATCCTTGCTATCTATGGAAACAACAGGTTTTAGTTTCTCTTGAAGCTCCAGAAACAGAGCCAAACAACTAATGTAGGTCTCATTACTGTGTCTGTATTTAGACTCGATAACGTCCATGTCTAACGCTGCTTGCTTTGCAGAAGGTCGAAAACGAGCACATTCAGCGTAATTATCTTTCACCTTTTGCCACAAATCTTTTAGTTCTATTTTTCTTGCTTCAAGAGTCATATTGGTGTGGTTCTGCTCAGGAACCTCTTTGACGGATGCCTGAAATTTTACAAGCAAATCCGCGGCAAAAATGAGCTCATCCAAGATAGACATGATTGGTCGAAAAAAAATAAGTAGCACGAAATCAGGAGGAACACACATGAATGTGGTGCTGAGAGAGTGATATTTATCAACGAGGGAGGACTGAAGGTTGATATCAGTCAACTATTTCGTAAGAATCTAAGAGGAATTCACGAAATGCAGAAAAAAAAGAGATGAAAGAACACAAGGAGATTGTTAAAGAATCTCAGAATGTTTGGAAATAGAAAAACAACTTTTTCCAATGAGGGTAGATACACTTGAGAATTTTTTTTTTTTTTTTTCAAAAAAATAGTTTTGAAAGCACGAGGATACAATGCACAAACAGATTGCTAAGGAATCTAAGAATGTTTGGAAAAATAATGTTTTTTTGGTGAGGATAAATGCACTTGAGAATAATAAAAAAGTTTTTCCAAAAAGATAGTTTTGAAAAACACGAGGATACGATGCACAATAGATTGCTAATGAATCTAGGAATGTTTGGAAAAAATAATTTTTTTTTTTTCAATGAGGATAAATGCACTTGAGAATAATAAAAAAGTTTTTTCAAAAGATAGTTTTGAAAAACACGAGGATACGATGCACAATAGATTGCTAATGAATCTAGGAATGTTTGGAAAAAATAATTTTTTTTTTCAATGAGGATAAATGCACTTGAGAATAATAAAAAAGTTTTTTTAAAAGATAGTTTTGAAAAACACGAGGATACGATTCACAATAGATTGCTAATGAATCTAGGAATGTTTGGAAAAAATAATTTTTTTTTTTTTTTTCATTGAGGATAAATGCACTTGAGAATAATAAAAAAGTTTTTTCAAAAGATAGTTTTGAAAAACACGAGGATACGATGCACAATAGATTGCTAATGAATCTAGGAATGTTTGGAAAAAATAATTTTTTTTTTCAATGAGGATAAATGCACTTGAGAATAATAAAAAAGTTTTTTCAAAAGATAGTTTTGAAAAACACGAGGATACGATGCACAATAGATTGCTAATGAATCTAGGAATGTTTGGAAAAAATAATTTTTTGTTTTCAATGAGGATAAATGCACTTGAGAATAATAAAAAAGTTTTTTCAAAAGATAGTTTTGAAAAACAATCTAGGAATGTTTGGAAAAAATAATTTTTTGTTTTCAATGAGGATAAATGCACTTGAGAATAATAAAAAAGTTTTTTCAAAAGATAGTTTTGAAAAACACGAGGATACGATGCACAATAGATTGCTAATGAATCTAGGAATGTTTGGAAAAAATTATATTTTTCAATGAGGATAAATGCAATTGAGAATAATAAAAAAGTTTTTCAAAAATAGTTTTGAAAACGTGAGGATATAATGCACAAACAGATTTCTAGGAAACTCTAGAGAAAGTGAATAAAAAAAGGGATTGCAATAGAGTATTTCTCAAATTATAGAGAGAAATGTTTGATCATATAAAGACTATTTCCCACTTAGATCGAATTCAACATGTGACTAATTTTAATGTCCCTTTTGTGATATTGGATGATTTTTCAGAATGTTGAAAAAATAAAAATATTAACAAACTAAATCAAGAAGAAAAACTTATTCAGCTTAAGCGCTAAATATTAGAGAAGTTCTAAAAATAACCTTTTACGAAAAGTCACGATTTCAACCGTAGGACTCAAAAACTGATTAGATTGTATATGATAGAAGATTGAAACAGTTGATAAAGTCAAAACTTTTTTTTTTTTTAAATTTCGAATAATATTAAGAATTTGGAAATTCTAAAAAGAACTTTGATAATAAAAACAATAGTCAAAGAGTGAAAACGTTAAACTTCAAATGTTTTCCAACAAAATGCGCGAAAAAGATGATGAGAAAAAACTTTTTCAAACCAAAAGAATAAGAACTGTGTAGCTCTTAAAAGAACTTTTGTTAAAAAATGTCTAAAGATTACAAACGCTAAACTTCAAACGTTTTCCAACAAAATGAGCGAAAAAGTTGATGAGAAAAAACTTTTTCAAAACAAAACAATAAGAACTCTGTGTAGCTCTTAAAAGAACTTTGTTAAAAATGCTTAAAAAGTTGAAACGTTAAACTTCAAACGTTTTCCAACAAAATGCGCGAAAAAACAAAGAATAGGAACTTGAAGTTCAAAAAAGAACTTGTGAAACAGTGAAAACGTAAACTTTAAACGTTTTCAGACTGTATTCGAGAAGAGTGAGAATTGAAAAAAAAGTTGATAAGTCCAAACGTTTTCAACACAAATATGTACTAATGGATTAATGTTAAGTTCCAAAGGGAACTTTTCTAAAAAAAAAAGAGAGTTGCAAAAGTTAATTTCAACACGTCCTGTGAAGTGAACTGGGGGCCACAAGCAAAGCACCGAATGATTTGCTTAGTCTTGAGTGGATCATATATAGATATAAGTATGTAAGCAAATAGAAAAAATGTATGCAATGCTGCGTGAAAGAACGATTTTTAGCAACCGGAGATAAGTAGTATATTAAAGTTAAGTAAGCAACTGCTGCGTTTGAAAATAGTACAACCGATTACGAGTGATAAGATAATTAAAACAAAAGACGTGGTGAGATACCTGTGATTACTGCGCTGTTTTTGGAAGCACGAGTAGCCAGATAACAAAAAAAAATGCAAAAAATAATTCGTTCATAGACGAATCCTTGGCACAATTATCGCAAAGGGATGACGAGAGTAAGTGACTTAGCTATAAATGCTTTTAAACTTCCGAAAAAAGAAAAGAATCGCGAATAATGCGTGAGAGTGTCTTTACTTTTGTATTTAATATTGAAAAAATATAATAAAAATCAAATGCCATTCAATCAATAAAAAACATATACTCACTCTGTACAATTTGTTTAATATGTTGATTGTTGTTGATGTTGAAAATGATGTCTTCTTTAAGTGGTTTGGCAGCTTCTAGTTGTTCATCCTTCTCGTTGCACCAATCGATAGCAATGGTGATAAACTTCGACACACAACCTGTGTTTTTGACTGTCGTTATTATATTTAGCGCTCCGCTAAATTGATTGCAATTGTCGGCAGGACAAAGCAATCTGTCGCAAGAATTTGAGGTGCGACACAGCAGCAACAACTTGGCAAGAACTGGCCAACTATCTTGAAGAATCAGGAACTTGTCGCAAAAATTATGTAGCGACACGAAGGCAGCATCAATTTGGCAAGAATTGGCCAAATATCTCTGAACAATCAGGAACTTGTCGCACAATTGGCCAAAAGGTTGTGCAATCGTCTTACCCTTATGGACTGCAAAAAGAGAACTGCAAACAACGACGCAATAATCCACACAATGGAAGGGTGCCACAATCAGCTTATGGACGATGGTCTCTGCCAGGTATTGTGCCCAAAGAAGAGCACAAATCAAAACTCTTAATAGTTATAAAAAGGTATAAATTTATTGATTTTAAGAAGCAGACAAAAAAAAAATGCCGGATGGGCCAAATGGAAAAGAAGTTTTTATGCTGGCGACTTGGACGAAGTAAAAAATTGAATGACGATTGCAAAAAGCACAATGGGCCGAAGTTGGTTGCGTTTCATTCCCACACCCAGTATTAAAATACTGGGTGTGGGGATGTGTTCCACAACTTTCGTTCGAGGATATGACGGATACCCGCTGTATACTCAGTGACGGATTCACACGTCGCAAGAGTATAAACGGGCAGCCGCAATACACTCGAACACACAGTGTACTCAAGGTGATTATTGAAGTTAAGTTCACTGTCTAAGATAACACCAAGGTATTTTATCGATTGAACTTGATCAATTTTACGATTATTTATTTGAAAATCCGCGTTTATAACCATACATTTAGTTTTGTTTACATTTATTTTGAGTTTATTCATGTCTAGCCATTCACAAATATTGTTTATGTCGTAGTTTAAATAATCAGTTATTAATTGAATATCTTTACCGGACACAAATAAAAGTGCATCATCTGCAAACAATGAAATTGTGCAGTATTTAAGAACCTTATTAATATCATTTATGTATAGTAAAAATAACAACGGGCCTAATATTGTTCCTTGAGGCACACCGAACGATGTATTTTTACTACTAGATAAACACTGATTAATTTTAGTTCGTTGATATTTCGTTAATATTTATTCAGTTTTGTTAGAAGCAACGATCTATCAATTGTTTCGAAAGCTCTTTGAAAGTCTAAAAACACTGAAATTATTTTATTTTTTTCATGACGTTGCGTTTTTAATGTCATAATCAGCCAATTAAAAGCTGTTTCACAGGAGTGATCTGACCGAAATCCCGATTGGTTTTGTAAAAGAATATTATTGTCCGAAACATATTTTTTCAAAGATTTTTTCTAAAATCGGTAGCATGTTAATAGGTCTAAATTTATCACAGTTTATGTTATTATGTTCTTTAGGTATAGGAAGTATTATTGATTCTTTCAGATAATTTGGGAAAACGCCTTGTCGGAATGAATCGTTTATAAATTTTACCAAGAGGGGTCCGATTAAATCGAAACAGTCTAATATTATTTCAATATTTAAATTAGATGAATCTTTTTTCTTATTCATTTTTTTGCATATTACTAAGAGTTCATTCTAATTTATTGTTTTAAATAAAAATGTAGTTGACAGCTCTGTAAAATACCTAAAATTTAGATTTATTTGGTTTATAGAGTTACTAATTTCATTTATACTGTTTATAAAATATGAGTTAAATTTATTTGCTATAACAAAACTGTCAGTTTCTCTGCCATTTTCAAACTGAACTTCACTAATTTCTTCTCTATCTTCTTTTAAAACTAAAGTCTTTATAGCTCTCCGCATATCTGTTTTGGTTTGAACAGCGATCAATTTTATTACATATATAGGTTCTTTTAGCTAGATGAAGTTTATGTTTATATAGGTTTCTTACTCTTGATTTGAGAAATGTCTATGAGATTAAGAGGAACAGAAAGAACTAGAACATTGGGCACGTTCGGCAGGCCTATCTGAGATAGCTTATTATCAGATAAGTTTCCGAAGGCCCAGATAGCTAGGGCTAGGTAAACTTGAGCATAACTAGGTTTCCGCATCGTTTATTAATGGTACCATTTTATCTTGAATTAAAACAGCAAGAATTAAATTGTTCGCAGTAAATCTACTTGTAAGTTCTTCCGATTTAAATGTGTGCCCTGAAGTACTGAACAACCGAGAAAATCCAGCAAGGAACCAAAAATATTATGAAGTCACACTTCCAGGGTACACGTTGGATGAATTTCGGAAACATTTTCGAATGAGTCGAGGTAGTTTCTCGGTAATATTTTTAAAGTTGTAATATCTACTTATTTCAATATAGATTTTTGTTAAGGATCGTATGGTAAATGTCGGAAATCGCAAACGTATGGATGGACTCAAACTAAAGCTATTATTTACTATCTGGACTCTAAGCAAAAAGCAGACCTTTTTGTCGTCAGGAGATCGTTTTAAAGCTAAAAGTTCGGTACATAATTTTTTTTGTGAAATTTTTGATGTGATTTGTTCCAATATAACTCTATTTCTCAAATAATTATTCAAATAATACAAATGTAGGCTACTAAAATTTTAAATGAACGAGAGAGGCACAAATTGTCAAAAAAGAAACTTATTAAACAATATTACAAACAAATTGGTTAAAATTCTTGTAATTTATTTTTTCTCTTTTAAATATATTATCAACATTATGTATGTAGGTATATATTATGTATCTACATATTTATATTTCATTTAAACGAAAACTAGCAACCATATTATTGACCTCCTTCAAAGTCAGTATTGCAGAAAAACTAGTTCTAGATTTCAATAAAATTTTTGAAAAACTTTATAACTCGAAAGCGAGACCCCATTAGAACTAGTTCTGCTGTAAAACTAGCTTTGAAGTAAGACAATAATATGGCTGTTAGTCGTTTTAACGAAAGATAGATAGTTCTTATAATTTAACGAAATTTAATACCTTCAATTGGTAAAACTTAATAAAAAAAGTGTCAAATAAATAATGAAAAATAGGAACTTATTCATGCCGATTATAGAATTCTCAACACTGGATCCGCAGTGATTCGCTCTCTTTTCTCTTCATCCATTTATCAATGAAATAAAAATGATCGCTGTACTGCGAATCACTGCGGATCCAAAATCACTGTTAATTCCATAATCGGCATGATTTGATAAACATCAATGGTATCAGTTTTGGGATGTCCTAATAAAAGAAAAAAAAAACAGGTTACATCATCAAAGTTATATACTTAGAAAACATACTTGTTTTAATGGGTGCTTTGAGAGTTTTCCTTGTCCATCCTCTCTCTCTTTATTCTGCGAATTAATTTTATTTCTTGAAGCAGTTCTTCTGCAATCCAAAGTTTCCTTTCCTTAATATTTAAAAGGTTTTCCTTCAATATTTAAGATTTTTTTTGACCTTGGAAGAGAATGCTCCATCAAATCGGACCCTGATGAGGCATTGAGTGAACTTATTGTCGGGGCATTATTTACTCGAACCTCTTCCTGGTATATTTCGCCTAGGAGGTCAAAATATGGCCATGGCATACATACGTCCCCGCCCTGTAGTTTTTTTTTTTTTTTTTGTTATCTAAAATTAAATATTTTTTAATTTGGTTTCAAGTGAGG
Source organism: Epistrophella euchroma (assembly GCA_947049315.1). NCBI lineage: Eukaryota > Metazoa > Arthropoda > Insecta > Diptera > Syrphidae > Epistrophella > Epistrophella euchroma. Next base: position 53,997,353 of record OX346245.1, on the reverse strand, counting down.
ACATTTTGAAAAATGCCCCTTTTTCTTTCATCGCCTTCTGTATTGAATAAATAATAGTTCTACGTCTAATTTTATTATTTCTAAGGTCTGCTTTTCTTTTAATGCACTCTTCTAAGAACAGCAAAACAGTTTTATGATGCCATGGTGGATCCGAAAATATGAATACAAAAAAATAAAAATAATCTATCAACTTTTTGAAATGAAAGTGCATACAATTGCCTACAAATTTCGTAACATATACAGGGTGATTCATCTAAGGTGTGACAAAAAGCTAGAGCGTGTAGGTTGAGTCGAGACGAGAAAAAAATCGTAATTACTTTGGTTATTTGCGATTTTCTCAAAAACTGGAATACATTTTAACATCTGGTTTCTAGTGTTTTAATAAAAATTAATGGGAGCATTGAATACTAGACACAAAAATACTACTTAATAACACAAAATTTTGAACAAAATCAGATTGAACACAATTTTTGAAAAACTGTTCACTAAAACAACTTAATTTAAAACGAAAATAAAACAGCGGACTTCTGGCTTTCAAAAAAAAGTACAGCATTATATTATAGATGTTGTCGTTGTTTTTAAATGATTTTTATTTCCATTTTAAGTCCATTTTTTTAGGAAATTGTCCCTTTCGCCTTAACCGGGAGAAATAGACCCCCCGTACGATTCTATGAATTTGTTTTTGTCTATGTCACTAGGGCCTAGTGACTTACAACTCTCAACTATTCTTATGTGCATGTCGGTGGAAATGGAGAAGACCTACAGTTTATTTCTTTATTTTTAAAAATTACTAAGCCGATATAAAATAGAAAAAAAGGAAGGAACCGAACAGAAAAACAAACATTATATGGTTTAATTTTGGTTACCTCTTCGGGCATTATTTTCAATTTCAGGGGTTGAACAATTTTCGGTAGGGTTTCCATCGACTATACTTCGGGTATTTGTGTGACTTCATCTCCCATGTAACTAGGTATCTGTTAATAAAAAAAAATTCACATAAGATACAATGAAAATAAAAAGTACAATCAACAACTACTCACCTGAACCACTATAGGTTCATGAAACCTATTTGGTTCCGATGTAATTGTTTCAGCTTCAACTTCCCTCAGAAACTCTATAAATAAGCAAATTTCATATTAAACAAATGCAAATACAGTTTATAAATTTAATACAAAATATATTGTTTAAAGTAGCCGTGGTATGATGCTTAATGCATAGGACTGTCATGCCGGAGGTCTAGGTTCGATACCCCACTATTAATAATTGAAAAAAAAAACTGGCTACTTCCTCTTGCGAGGAACTGACAAAGCCTCTAAGAGTATCTCTTGCTATAGCCGTTCGAATTCGGCAATAAACTGTAGGTCCCCTCCATTTCTGTACGTGCGTGCGTACAGGAATTGTAGAGAATTATGTCACTACGCTCTTGTTCTTCATGAGCTGTTGTGCCACGAAAATTATTTTATTTATTTATTTATTAAAAATATTTACCTGCCCCAGACGACGGCTTTTCTGTATTCCTCACCCTCACTGCTTTAGAAGAAGTACATACATTCAAAAACTGCAACTAATAAATAAAAACATTAAACATTATTTTATTTAAGTTTATTTTTCACATCAGGTACCTGTTGGGTATGACTGCGGTATTGACTGGCTCATATTAACATAGTTAGTGCGAATACTTGATCTAACAAAAAATATTGAAATACATTTTTATTTGTTTGTATCAAAAAAAATGCAAAAGGAAGATTTCTGTTTCGAATGTAGGTAGTTTTAGGTAAGTTTTTATCACAAGAAAATTGCACTTAAAATTTTTGATTAAATATTTACATATCAGAAATTATCTGCTGGCAAATCTCCTCCGTGTCCTCGATTTCAATATTTGTTCCATTGTATATTAAAGATATATGCATTTTGTTAAGTCTCATATTATTTTTATTGAAAAAAACCAAACAAACGTGCGAAAGCCAGACACCGGACAGCACACAAAAAATTTTAAGATGAGATCCTATCAGACGTCAGCTGTTCTTCAAATTGCCCATCCTAAGCTTGAGATTTGTTATTTTAGAACAACTCTCATTAATTTTAAGGAGTTCAAAGCTTCTGTGGTAACCAATGTCGAAATCGCGCGATTACCGCCGGTGTCGGCGTTTGAATTTCGAACAATTAACATTAAACATTATTAAATCGAGCCCTGCTCCTTGAAGTGCTTCCAATTTATCAAATCTATCATAGCAAAAAAAAAATTATTTTTGTATCCTTGTCAAAATTACCTCACGCCCCTTTCTTTATAACCGTAAAACACTTTCTTCCTTTTATAGTCGCTCGGACATAAAACTGCTCTTCTTCTAATTCATTCATCATTTCTTTGTGTTTTCATTTTTGTATTTGAAAAATTGAGTGTCAATGGAGTCATTAATCAAGACACTAACTGTTAAGGCTTGTGATGACAACTGTTTCATGCTTGGAACCTCCCATCAATTCAAATGGTCTTCTTTTGTTATTGTTACTTTGGAGCTTTGCCCCATATGCCACAGAATTTATATCCCATCATGGGTACCATTTAAGAAGCTTATTCTTTTGATGGAATAACGTCTTCAGGTGAAGCAGGCGGTGTGTTTGAATGTTTTAGCTTAATAAATGAATCAAGTTAACAAAAGGACCTTAAAGGGCATCATATAGACTTTTTGTCATAGACAAGCTTAATTTTTTAGTTTTTACGAAACAATTTAAGTCTGTACTCCCTCAGTTCCATTGTCAGTTCTCCTTTTTCTTTCCTTTGTATTGTTGTAATGAATTTGAAATCAACTTCTGCGGAGGACTTTATTTTGTTTGAGGTTAAAAAGGATGTCTAAAAAGTGAATAATAATTATTTCTTAATGATTCGACAACTTTTGTCCATCATTTAATATGGAATTTAATTGAGCGATGACTATAATATAGGTCGGTGTGCCACGAACGGTTCAGAACCGGACTGGGAAGTGTGGTCGAAGCTTGAATATTCCCATCAATTAACTTTTGTTGGACATTTTCCTTTTAGATGTGACACTACATTTACGGTATTCGTAATAAGTAACTGTCGGACATGAAAACAATAAATATTCAAATTTAGTTATAACTAACTAGGTATTTGTATAATGTTGACGCATTGTACTCCCCTCTGCAAGAGAATGCTCGTGCAGATTATACGACGGAATATAGTGTTAACCAGTTGCCTTGGCAGGGACATTTGTTATAATTTGTGGGAGAAGGGTGACATGACAGAGTACAGATTTATTTTTGATAAATGAAATTGTTGAATTTTTATAAAAGGGACAAAATTTGTAAACGAGTATCAAACATGTAATGATGCAGTGTATAAGTGTGACCGGGAGCGGGACAACACTGTGGTTCGTTTGTTGCATTTTGGTGACAAACATTTTTTCTCACATCAATAATTGATAAAAGTAATATGGAGCTCAATGATTGTTAGGTATGTGATGAATTAAGAATAAGGTATTTTTTATTTTTGTCAGTGGAGCTAAGATATTACGAAATAAAAACTAAATGAGTGATGAATCGGCTTGGCGACCGTAAAATACCTGCAACTCCAACCAATAAAACTTGGAGTGAGCACGCAAGTTTTTGTTGCTTCGTTCGAACAAAATAGTCATGTTAGGAATTGGGTTATATTGATATCTGAAAAGTCTTTACATATTCTGTGCTTATCTAAAGCCGGAGCCACACATATCTCGTGTGGTGTGTTGTGGAGTGTTGTGTCGCTATCGCTCCTATGTATTTCATATGCTTAGAAACATATTTATGTCGTGTGGTGTGTTGCTGTGTGGTGTATTGTGGCGAAATCGCTTCTGTTCCGATTGCGCCATACCACGATGTGGAGTATGTGAAATAAAACCAATACCCAAATATCTAAAATGACATTTGACTGTTTGTTAGAAAGAGAAAAGTATATATTTAGAAAAATAACTCATGTGGACGGAAATTTACTTACATATTTTAAATTAGAACGCAAAAATGGCGGATTAAAAGTTTTTGTCGGCAAAAATATTTGTTAAAAAAAAAATAAACAACTCGCCTGTCAAAAATGAAAAATTAAGATCAAACAAACAAAAAAGACATATCCATCTGTACCTACTTTTCTTTTCCACCTTATTCAACATCACAACACACAAGTGTTCACATTCAGCGACACGACACACCACTCCACAACACACCACACGAGATATGTGTGGTTCCGGCTTAAGTGCACGCTTTTATGTGAAAGTGAGTCCAAGTAACATCGTTGGAAATTTTTAATGTTCTTAAGTAGCTCTGAGAGATCTAAATACAAAAGGCCTAGCTTTTTGCAGGCCTTGGTAAACCATTTCAAAAATCGGGCTTTATAATGGGGTTTCTTACCTTTAAAAATGTTCTGCTCTGTAAATATGCCCCATAATAGTGTTCTTATAAGCTGTCAGAAAACATAAATGGATTTTGATTCTTTACGCTTTAAATATACTTATTACTAGCAAAAGGTTTTTTTTGTTAAGTGCAAACAATTACAATCCCGTAGAAATGCTTTTTCAGATACACAGCATTAAAGGACTTGCTATCCATTTCAAACCAACATATTTCAGAGGTAGATCTTCCTAAAGATTCCAGAACATTATTGTGTACGCCTCAAAGAATCCCATTACAGCCTATTGGCAATGAGCATTATTGGCATCATCAGGGGGTAGAGTCCTGTCTTAGGCAGTACTTTAAAACTGTGACAGAAAACCTCACAATCTCACAATGTCAAAATTGATGGCCTTCCTTTCTATGAAAGTTTTCTTATTCAGTTTTGGCCAATATTTTTGAATATTTTTAATCCAATGGTTATAGGTATATATTGTGGTAAAACTTAGCTATCTGATTTGAAAAAATGGTTCAACGAGTGCAAACAAACTTTAAAAAATGATATTATTCGGCAACTATACCATAAGTAGTCATCAGAAGCTTCACATGTGATTCGCCAGCATGAGCTGATCATACCTTTAAGGTACACCTTCTTTATTCGCTGGCATTTGCGGAAACTTATTACATAATCCTAAATATTTAAAATCATTACAGGTGTTACATACTTCAATGGGAAGCATGGATGCCTAAAATGTTCTGTAATTGGTGAAAACGTTGAGCATGGTAGGGTTTTCTTGGGCACCAATTGTTCCAAAAGAACAAACGATAAATTCAAAAGTAAATCATATGGTCGCAACCATAAGCACACGTCGCTTATCGAGAAATTGCCAATCGATATAGTTGAAGACTTTCTGATTGGAGAAGCGCTATGATTTAGGTATGCAAATGCTTTCAAATTGAATCACTTAATCAAATTAATAAAACCATCTTTCAGGTATAGAAAAAAATGTTTGACAGGCTAAGACCATGAACACTGGTACTGGAATTAAGTTTAGTGCAAACTAAATAAGTGGAATAAGTAATCAGTTTACTAGTTTCAAACTTCCAAGAAAAATACACCGAGCCACTAGAGGTCTTGATTGCTTGACATTCTTGAAATTAACAGAGTTTTGAACATTTGTTTTGTATTCTGGAATTGTGTTCTTAAAAGGTTTCTTTCGATAGGATGTTTATGAGCATTTTCTTTTTTTTTTTTTGCTATAACCATTTGCTTTTCAAATTAATGTAGCCATTTTGTTTCATAAGCTTAACAAATTTTAGACTATTATTATATTGAAAAATATATATACAACTATAAAAGAAACGTTCCATCATAAGTAATGTGCACAATCTTTGTCACCTGGTTGATGAAGTAAGAGAATTCGCGTTCTGGGAACACTTAACTTAAACTTTTATTTTCTTTGAGAAGTTTATTCCGAACTGGCTCTAGTCCCCTTGCTCAAGCAGCGAAGTGCATAAGTGAATGTTCAAAAATATTTGAGAAGAAAAGAAGAAGAGAAGAAAATATATATGAATAGTAAAATTTTAATAAGAGGCTCTTCTCTCAGAGAAAAATCTATTTTTTTTAAACCCCAATTAAATTTTCACATTTAAATGTGTAAAGTGTGAAGAAAATGACGTATGTTCGTTTGATAGGAATAATGTAAAGTGCAAACTGGTAGCTGTTCCTACTGCCTCTTGTGAGGAACTGACAAAACCTGAAAGTGTAATATGTCTTGTCATAGAAAAATTTCGCTCACATTAGACCTTTGGATTCGCAATAAACCGTAGGTCCGGTCCATCCATTCCCGCAGACACGCACACAGGAATGGTTGGAAGGGACTAGGTCCTCTAGTACTTGATGAGCTGTTGCGCTACCAAATTTATTCATTTGCATAATAGTTTTTATAATTTATTTTAATTAACTAAAATCTTACTTATGTTGATTTGCAGTGGCTTCAAACAAAATTTTCTGTGAATGGAATTTCGTCGAATTTCGAAGAATTTTTTTTTTGAAAAATAATTTTGTTTTTTTTTCTATTGAAAAATCCGGACCAGCATCAGTTACAAGTTACAACTGTTGTGAAGAGCCCTACCATGTTTTACAGTTTGTAGAATGGAATTTTCCCTTCTTCAAACTTCCTGGTTGATACTCCAGTCCATAAGCACAATTTTAAAAATGATCTATCAAAGATCAAATCTATTATTTCATAGCAACATGTCCATCCTTGACCTGTTCTATTGCCATTTTTGTCAATGTAAAATGAAATTTTTCGGATCTAAAAAGTAAATTTTAGAGTTAGGTTAGTTCAATTTATTTTACCAGTTCGCCTCTGAAATTGACATCTGATAGCCGTTCTTCAAATTGATTTGTCTGTTCAATAATAAAAATTTTTTAAAATTTTCGCCCTTTTCAATATTTTCTTGCTTTCTTTCTTCACTTTTATCAATCACCTTGTGATAAAACTGTCGAAATTCCGGAGGTGACAATTTCTTTAAAATTGGAATTTTCCTGAAATTTTTTTTGTTGGTTTCCTAAAATCATGGAAATCGCACCTTCATAGTAGTGATTGCGATTCCGAACTGCCACTTTTGCATCCATTGCCACTGCTACTAAGCCAAACAAATTCTGTTCTGTGGAAGTTTTATTGTTCACAAAATAGTTATTGCCATTATTATTTTGACTTATTTTCGGATTATTGCACCGTTCGATATGCCTCGATGATTCTTTGTTTTGAATTGTGTTATCCTGACATCCTATTTCTTTTTGATTCCTGTTTGATAAAGAATTAAGATAGTCCTTCAAAGTTTTATTCAATTTGTAATACAGGGGCTCTGGTTGATCTTTTTACGTTTTCAGAGTATGAAGCCTCGGGCTCAACATCTGCACTTTCTTCTAGTTCGGTTATCTGTTTATTTAGAAGTTCTTCTTCTTGCTCTTCCATTAGAGCGTACTTTTTAATATGATTTCTTTCCAAGACGATCGGTTTGGCTTCCCAACTAAGGGCCAGTTGTACAAATATTTGATCCGTGGTTCAGGAATTTTAACTCACCAATTTTGGCGGATTAACTGTGGTTCAATGATGGTTCAGGCATGTAATTGGCTATTAGTGCATATTAGAACCTTGAACCATCGTTGAACCTCAGTTAACCCGCCGAAATCGGCGAGTTAAAATTCCTGAACCACGGATCAAAATTTAAACCACGATTGTACAACTGGCACTTAATATTTATCTGGTTTGGCAAAAGGCTTTTGCAACACAGAGTTTAGTTTTCTTTTGCTCCAGTGTGGTGGTGAAAACCAATATACACCATTATTTTCAAATCCGACTGGAATAATAATCAGTACCGCATGGTTTTTTATTTAATTCTTATATTATTTTAAACGACATTTTAAAAACTTTTGCTGTACTTAGACGACAGACAACTAGATTGGTTACTTTTCAAAGATTTTTTTTAGCGAAATAGTAACACGGGGTGCTATGAACTGAAAGTAGGCATTTCAAGCGGACCAAAAGAGGGGCGAATTCAATTTGTAGATCGTTAAGATCACAACCGTCCACCGTGGAGTGTAATATGTTTGACCCGTAGCTTACAAGTTCAGTTGTTGTCACAATTCTAAATATTCCACGGGAGTCGTATCTTTTCGCGAGTAGAATACTCCTAGAATATTTGTATCTCCGATAGCGAGAATGAGAGTCGTGAATGTTCGAAACTGTTTAACAGAATATTGGACATTATATGAGTCAAATTGTAGAAACAAAATAATGTATTCAAAAATTTATAACTTAGTACATAATTTTATATTTGTAATTAAACACAAAAACCTGTTGCCTAAGGCCAACTAGGCAACTTTTTGTTGCGCAACTCAAAGTTGCTCGGAGTTGCTTGCCATCGCTCACTAGGCAATTTCCGAGCAACTTTTGGGTTCAGTATTTTCAATTGAAATGTTAAATTAACCTTGTATTTTGGATCAGTGACGATACAAAATTCGTTCAGTGTGAAAATAAAACTTGTTTTTCGGGTTAAAAGCCTCTCATTTGGCAAAAATTTTGGAAAACTCCCAAAAGTTGCTGGAAGTTGCTCGGAAATTGCCTAGCGGGCGAGGGTAAGCAACAAAAAATTCCGCAAGCAACTCCGAGCAACAAAAAGTTGCGCAACTAAAAGTTGCCTAGTGGGCGCTCTCTCATATAAGCTAACGTAATTGGATTGGGAGCAACAAAAAGTTGCTGGGGATAGCAACAAAAAGTTGCCTATAGTTTATCCAATTATTCTTGTCAGTACAGGGAAGATAGGACTTTTGCATCTCAGTTTAGTTGCAGCGTACTGCATAAGTCTATCGCGTGTAAAAGCTCTTATCGCGATGCCGTAGTTTGCATAATAAATCATTTCAAGTTTATTTGAAATTGACTAGCGTTACCACCTAGTAAGTAAAATTGCACAATTCCGATTTTGAAAAACAAAAAAAATGATTTATCTTTTTCTACACCACCATGAGGTAAGATAATAGGTGCGTTTTTGTAAGGGTATCCCCAGTAGTGTACTTTAAGGTGCCTCGACTCTGAAAAAATAAGTCCTATAAAAAAATGTACTGTGAAGAAAAGAAAGATAATTAAATTTCCTATTTCAGAATATTGGTTACAACACTTTTTTTTTTTTAAATCGTGGCCGAGGCACAACACCTACATCCGCGCTATTTTATTTTTATACTCAAAAACAACACACATACTAATTTCAATAACTTGAACTTGAATTAAAATTTATTGCACACACATTTTGAAAAAAATTTACCAAAGATTCTTAAAAAACTACCCATTTAAAAAACACAAATTGTACAAAACTTAAAATAAAAAATACACCTTTTAAACATACAATTTACATAAAAATAATTTATTTCACATTAACTGACCGCGCGCTACGAAAATCTACGCAAATAGTGTTCTTCTTAAAAGAAAACAGCTTAAAATTTTGTAACTGCATTTTAACGTATTTTCCACACATTAAAAGAAATGCAAAAGATGAAAACACTCTACGGTAACTCTCATCATTTAAAACTTATTTAAAAGCTCTAAAATCAAAAGCACCTCTACAGAAACCCAAGGAAAAAAAACTGAACAAGTTACCAAATGGACATGGGTAACCCTGAATGCACATTAATATAATAGGGGTTAAAGTTGAAAAGCAGCAGCAGCCACAGACCACAGCAATTCATTTCAGTGCGCACTTAGAGATGAGCTAAACTGTGATTTTCCAATCACAGGTATACCTGTGACTGTGATTAATGAATCACTGTGAGTTTAACCTGTGATTGTGATTGGTAAATTTAAAATATTTTTGGGGCCCAAGAAAATTTTTCTCAGTCAAATAATAAAAATTAATTAAATAAAAACAACTTGATTTATATACCTCTTGGGACTTGGGACACTACCTCGAATTCCAAGTTATCGAATCACAAAATATCGAATGTCTTATATATCAAATGATTAAAATTTCCAATGATCATTCGAGATCGATACGTTTTTAAATACACTTTTAGTAAAATTTCAATATCTATAGGACAAGCATTGCGGATTCATATGTCGAACAAAAATTTCTAGGTTGTCGTTAAATCTTACACTACCTAAATTTTAATGGAGAAATCCAAAAAATTGGTCTTGCCCATGCCGTTCGCCATTTTCCAAAATTCCTTATCAACGGCTTAGCTGATTTAAAAAAAACTTTCTTAGGGCCAGTTGTACAACCATGTTTCAGCAATTTTAACTCGCTGATCAACGATGGTTCAAGGGTATGTGATAATAGCCAATGATTTATCTGAACCGTTGGTTGGTGGAACCTCAGTTAATCCACCAAAATCGGTGAATTAAAATTCCTGAACCAAAAGATCAATATTTAAATCGCGATTGTAAAACTGCCACTTTGAAAATATTTCTACACTATTACATGCCGATTTGTAAGTTAACCATAAACAAAAACGAACTTTGTCAATGCTTAATCTTTCAGGAATGTCATTTTGGATTTTTGAGTAAGAAATCTTTTTTATGAAGAATTAAGCAATGCTTTAAATTACAACTTACTCAAAAAATGTGAGGTTGATAGCGGAAAGAAAATGTTATGAAAACAACATTTTCTACATATATGTATATAGTTTTATTTTTGTATAATGTATGGCGATTCAAAAGTATTAAATTTTGCCATAGAGAGTTTACTTACAAAAATTCAGTTTTGTATCACCTTTCAATAAAAAGAAAATTTAATTTCAATAAAAGACCTACTCAATGCTTTAGAGAGTTCATAAACAACTTTCAGCAGCTTTGAATAAAGAGAAAATCGAATTTTTAAAAGATGTGGGCGTGGCAGGAGGCGGATTCAAGAATACGTACTCAATTGTTTAGAGAGTTCATATACGAAATTTCAGCTTGCTTACTTACTTACTTTACTGTAGATGACACTCACAGCCCAGGATGGACTACGGCCTCAACCAACAACGGCCTCAGCTTGCTAACGCCTTTAAATAAAGAGAAAATTGATTTTTTATAAAATGTGGGCGTGGCAGCACCTTTGAATAAAGAGAAAATTGAATTTTAATAAAAAGTGGGCGTGGCAGGAGGCGGATTCCAAAATACGTAGTAAATTATTTACAGAGTTCATGTACAAAATTTCAACTTTCTTACGTCTTTAAATACAGAGTAAACTCAATTCACCTTTCCTTTTTCTTGTGTAAAATACCTCCACAGTACCACATTTCAAAGTTCAGTTCTACCTTAGCTTGTTAACTAAAAATGAAACTATTCTTCATATTTCAGTCGCTAAAATAATAAAAAAAAAAATAAATCACGACTATAGTTCTCATTCTCATTTAATTCATTGTTGTGACTTTTCTCTGGTTGTGCTTTTGTTCACAGTTCATAAAGTAATCACGACCACAGTTCATTTTCCGTTTGTCGTGATTTGTGAATCGTTTCTGTTTGTTGTGATTTTGAAACCCTAGTTGTGAAGTTGTGATTTTCAGGCAGAAAAAAAAAATCACATTTAAGGCACTCACAGGTTAAAAGTGAGTCGCTCACAGGTAGTGATTGTGATTTTTGAATCACAGGTCGAAAATCACAGGTCGTGATTTTTTGCTCTTCTCTATGCGCACTTATATGTGCGCTCGAGAGGATGTTGGGTCTATGTCAGATGTAATCGGAAATTTACGGGCGGGCAAACACTTTTTATGAAGGAGTTCTTTCAATTTAGTATGGTGCAAAAATATGGCACGCTACTGATTTTGAAAAAGCTCTCCCATAAGACGTGTACTGCCAGTTAATATTGGATAGACTTTAGTGGGCGATGTGCCTCAATGTCTTTCAGAATGTTTCCAATTTCCTTTTCGAATATCTGATTTAGTGTTTAATCAAAAAGTTGATTAAAAATTTAAGAACAAAAATATTAAAAGTATTTAAGAACATTAAATTTTCGTTAAAAAAAAACTAGATATTCATAAAAATAATTAAAATTTTTTTTTCATCAAAAATTCGAGTTGGAAAAGTAATTTTTTAAATTATTTAATAAAAGAACTCGAATTTAAAAGAAAATTAAAAAGTGGATGTTTGGCTTCAAAGAAACAAGAAAGTTATGGAACGACATTGGCTTTCATTAAAAACCCTCATTGAAACACAAACCAGTGAACACAACCACTGAAAGTTTGCTGTCATTGAAAACATCTCTGGTGCACTGCCCACAAGAAAAATTAATTTTGAGATTAGAGTTGATCATTGAACGAAATAATGACGGATGAGAACAGAATGAAAATCGAACAGATATCATTGGAACGATTGTGTTCCACTTTTCTGAAACGAAAATCAGTAGTTCATTTGAAACCATTTTGATCATTGAAATAACAAAATTGATTTTAAAAGAAAGTTTTAAAATATATAAAATATAATATAATAAAAGAGGTGGGATGACACAATGTCCGCGGACATAATGTCCATATTGTCCATGGACATTAATACCGCACAAACGGACATAAGGTCCATGGATCTTATGTCAAGAAACAACGTCCAATCTGAAAGGGTCAGTAGGTCCATGGACACTATGACCGGATCAAAGTACAAATAGACATTTTTTCCATTTAAAAAAGACATACCGTCAATTTGGACATAATGACTGTTAAAAAATGACAATGTTCATTTGGACATATTGTCTATTTATTAATGACAAAATGTGTATTTGGACATTGTTTTTGTTGACAACAGAAGTATAGTTCATTTGAAATAGACATTACGTCCACGTCCTTATATCCGATTCAAAAAAACTAAACAGACATAATATCCAAACTGCCAAAATGGACAAAATAATTAAACAATAAAGTTATTCATTCTTTTTCAAAATTCATTTTAGTTTCATGTATGTGAATTGTGAAAGAGCCCTTAGCCAATGTCAGGCAGTCCCGCCAAAGTAGGATGTACAATTTATTTGAATACCTACCTACGTTTGATATAATTTTCATTGGACTAGTTCTGAGTCCAATACCAAAAACAAGATTCCTAAATGACTCATATTTTCTAAAAAAAAAATCAAAAATAACTTTGTAAGATATATTTTCCTTTAATTCGATTTCAATACGTTATTTAAGTGTTTTATGTTATTTTTAATTTTCTCAAAAGTCATTTATGAATCTTGTTTTTGGTATTTGACTTAGAATTCATAATAGCATTGGATTTCTAAAAACAAAACAAGTGCTCAGTAACAGAAAATTTTATTAAAACAAATACATAGTTAAAAAAAAAAACATTATTTTTTTTTTCAAAATTTTGAGTTTAGAACTAAATTAAAAACCAAAATTCAAGAATGCATTTCTGGCAGCAAACGATTTCGTTCCCAGATGTTATCATTGGATTTTGATAGGTCTATTTTTATTGTTAGTCATTGGATTTTTTTATGGAAACTTGTCCCTCCCGCTTGATCGAGGGATGTAGACAACCCCTCCCATACAATTTTTTCTGCCTTTGAGTTTTGACTCAACCTACATGCTGTAGTAGGTTAGGTAGGTAGGTAGAGGTGGCTGTCGGGAACCAACTCACGTAGGCCAATCAGTGGCCCGTTGTGATACCACATGGATCTAGGAGATACTTCCCCTACTCGTTGAACCATTTAAAGCTCCTTATGAAGCGTGCAAGATTGCTAATATCAGTATTAGCCAGACCACTTGGATCATTATAGTAGAAGTCTCCCAAATGAGGTGAATATTGAACTGCTGCGTCATCTCCATAAGAGATGATCGACAGCTTAGGACTATTTTAGAATTAGCAGAGACCGAGTCCAGGGATTTCAGTGCTGCTTGGCTGTCGGAGAAGATGCGTATATTATCAGTTGTTGATATAACGTTTTCTTTAAGCCAAGACACAACTTCTTTGCTGAAAGTTCCGCTTGGAAGACGCTACAATTATCTTGAAGACGGAATGCGAGACGTAAATTTAGTCTGTCAGAGTACACGCCTGCACCAACCCCGTCATCGGTTTTGGATCCATCAGTGTAAAAGTGAATCGATTCATCATTTAGGAATGACTCATCCTCCCAGATTGATCTGGATGGGATGGTAACTTGATAATCTTTACCAAAGTGCAATTGGGGGGCGGTTTAGTCAGTGTTACTTGAAAGTGATCCGAAATAATCTAGAATAGTGGAGTGGCCAATTTTATTATTGATTCACTGTAAAGAGGCCTTGAGTCGAATGTCTGTGCTTGCGGCCGTTTTTTTGCTATAAATATCGAGGGGGATTAAATGAAGCAGAATGTCTAGTGCCGCAGAAGAAGTAGTACGTAGTGCTCCACGTAGTGCTCCACTTGTGCTCGCTATATCCAGAGCGGTCCACCAAACTGATACACCGTATGTAAGAATCGGTCTTATTACCGAAATGTATAGCCAGTGAGTAATGCGGGGCTCAAGTCCCCATTTGTTTCCAATGGCTTTTTTACAGGAGAAAAGAACTACTGTGGCCTTTTTGATTTTTTCTTGTATGTAAGGCTTCCAGTTTAATTTCTTATCTAAAATAAGACCCAAATATTTAGCTTCATCAGAAAATTTTAGTGGTGTGCCTTTAATAGTAGGGGGGGTCAATATGCGGAATTTTATACTTCCTTGTGAAGAGGACAAGATCAGTTTTGTGGGGGTTTGTACCCAGTCCACACCGATCCGCCCAGTGTGTTAGCTTATTGAGAGCATATTGTAAGAGTTCTTTTCAGGTGTTAGGCTGCTTCTCAGATACCGCTATAGCAACATCGTCTACATATGCAATAACTCTGTAGCTCTCCGCCTCCAGGCACATTAGCAGTTCATTCACCACCAAGTTCCACAGGAGCTGGGATAGGACACCGCCTTGCGGCGTACCTCTACTAACATATCTTCTTGCAGAGAAGTCGCCCAGTCTTGAATTGATAACCCTGCTTGTCAGCATTTGATTAATCAGTTCACTAAGCGACTTATCTACTTTCAGAGATGGGTGTGCAGAAGCCATAGTGTAGATTATACTACATGTTGATATAAATTGTTTATTTCTAAATTTTGAATAGCTATTTTACAAACTGTTGGGTTCACACAGATGGTTCTAGGCTCGAATCATCACTCTGCTTTAGTTGTGCTTGGTCTATGTACGTTCAATTTTCTTTGAAAAACTGTTTGCCTCACTAACACTAAGATTTAAACCACAGACCAGCATATGTAATGAGTTATGAGTATATACAATAATTCCTAACAGTGAATTAATCACTGCATCAACTTTTACAATAAAAAAAAAGTATGTTGGGGATAATTGGAGATCATTGGATATTTTGAGATAGTGGCAACAAAAAATATATATTGGGGATTTTGTTGTTTGGGCGCCTGTCCCCACGGGGATTTTGTCGTGTTGGATTAATTTTTTGTGGGGAATTCGTCCGATTGAAAATGTGTTTTTTTGGAGATAACGTATGTTTCCCATTTTAAATACTGCTCCAACCTCATCTTGGCATTGACTTATCACATGACAAAGGGCTTTGTATTTTAAATTGAAGCTTTTTTAAAAGCCACATTGCAGAGACTTGGGTCGAAAGAAAACAAGCTGGAAAAGATTGGATGCTAGGTTTCATGAAGAGGAACCCAACAGTTAGTTAAGAACGGATTCACGGAAAAATTAGTTGAGGAGTTTCAGAACAATCTATCAGCTGTGTATGAAAAGCATACATTTTTAGCTATAGACATAAGTAATCTGCACATGAGGCACGACCTGCGAACAGCGAATTGCGAATGGTCGCATATTTTGACATTTCATTCACATGAGTGGTCGTTGTGGTGCGTTTCTTTTCTGTAAAATGTTAACTATTGTTAACTATTGTTAACTCTGATCGTTCCTAAACTCCAGAAGTGTAACATTTGTCAACACTATGACGTCATAAAATCGTTCCTAAATTCCAGTGTTGATGTGTCAGAATGTTACACTTTGTAACATTTTCCAACTCATCTCGTCGATATGAATTGAAAATGTTGATCTGTCAAAAGCAGCTGAATTTGGATTTTCATTTTGTGATTATTTTTTTTTTACTTTTTCTCCTTTCGGTTACTTAAATGTCGGTATTTTTTTATTTGATTTTTATAATTGTCTTGTGTTATTTACTTATTAATTTTCTTTTTCCCAACAGTTTTATTTTTCGATAAGGTAGATTTCTTACAAAAAATGCATCGGTATATATTTGGAATGGAAAGAAGTTGCACACCATTTTCTGAATTTTGCGTGATGATTTGATTTTGTGCAAAAATAAATAAATAAACGAATTCAATTTATAAATTGTGTGCATTTTAAAGTTGCAATAATAATGTTTCCAATAAATTTGATGTAATCACAAATTTTCTTTTATTTTCATTCATGTATTTCGCATTTTATTTTTTTTTTGCAACCCATTTTGTTTGACAGATCAACAATATTTTCAACTGAGGGTTCCTAAATGAAATGTTACAAAGTGTAACATTTTTAACAATGACAGCCCAACACTTTTTTTTGACAGACCAACAATAGTTAACATTCTACAGAAAAGAAACGCACCACTGACAATTGCGAATTGTCATCAAACATAAGCAAGAAAAATGAGAGATTGAGGTTCAATTCGAGCGAATTTTCTATTCGCTAGTTCGTTGAATGTGTCCTGCTGTTGTGGATTGCGAATTGACGTTTGACAATTCGCAGAAGTTAAGTTGTTAGTTGCGTAAATAATATTGGATTTGGTTTTCTATTTAAATTTGTTTATTGTTTCCTTTATTCATTTCGTCCTAAAGTAAAAAGAAAGAAAAAATTCCATAAGCAGTAGAATTTGCTCTTTAATGATTTAATTGTATTCGCAGGTCGAAGCTCATGTGCAAAGCACTCAAAGGATGGGTTCGAATTCGAACGAACTGCAATAAGTAGCACTTCCAATGCTAGATTCAGTAAGGAGTGGGTTCACCAAATAATATTATTACCTCAAATAAACCGTCGCTCTAACTAAATAATTAATGTTGTGAGATATTTAATAATTAAATAAATTTAATTTATTTTTAAAATTAAAATTTTTATTTCTTTGCATTTTATTTAAAATACATTACACAACATTGTGACTACACCACAAATAAAAAAAAAAACAAAAGTATTTTTTATGGATTTTTATTTTCGCTTAAAAAAAATTCCTTGTTAAATGTTGTATTTAATATGCATTTAAGCGATGATAAAAATGCGCAAAAAAAACACTGATTAATTAATTGATTGATGGTTTTAATTAAATGCAACAAGGGTGAAGTACCTGCGAAAAAGAAAAAGGCGCCTGTCTCCAATTTTTTACGAAAATAAGGAAATTGAAAACCTTCAGAGCGGTGAAAGCAATTTTGAAATGATAAATTGGGAAGTGGTCGCATGTCCTTCAAATTTAGGTTTATTTTCCAAAACAGAAGTCTACCGAATATCTTAACAATCAAATTTCCAATGATGTAAAAATAACGAAATATAAAAAAGAACAATTAAATAATGCATTATACCGCAGACACTATAGTGTATGGGATGCGATAACTCTATAATCTGTGATTATACTCTATTTATCTGTTTAAATTCTCAACTATCCTATCTTGTAAATTTGTATGTAACACTTAACTGCTTTGCTGAAGTGAGCCAACGTTGTTGAAATCCACCGGTCCTACTTACTCACACATATTACCTTTACACAAGGTCATAGCCAGTGGGGGGGGGGGGTTCACAGGGGTTTGAACTCCCCGAAATGTTTTTAGAAATTATTTTTTTTTATTAATAGCTTTTTATTAAAATTTTTTGCAAAATTTCCGATTTCTCCCCGCCATCACTGATACCTCACAAGTCATAAGAGGTGGTGAAATTAATTTTGTGACTTTTTCGTATTCTCCCCCAAAGTCACAACCTGTGAGAGTAACAAAAACAATCGAAATTGTGATCTGCTTCATAGTAGGTCACAACTCACAAATTACATGTGTTGTGTGCTGATAGGGACTCCGAAACTTCATCAAAGGCGAACTGCTTTTTAAGATCTGTTACAGCTAGTGGTTTTTTGATAAGTAGTTTTGTTTTTTCTAGTTTGGTTTTATTTGTCATCTTGTCCATTTTATTCGTATTTATTATAGTTAAATTTATATTAACCAGCTGTCTTAAAAAGTTGACATTATTTGCTTATGGAAGGAATCAAACTGTCCAAATGGACCCGAGTCAAATGGCTCTATGGTGTATGGCCAGCTTAAGAATGTTCATGTCAAATTATGTGAGATGGGCTGTCAAGCCGTGTGGGATGAAATTTCATATTTTGTTTCCACATTATTTACCGGATTTACTTCCCACTTTTTTGACATGTGTTAATACTCAGTGGGATAGTGTGGAAGGCCTTTTATGACACAGAAGTGCAGAAAATATAAGTTTATTAAATTATATAACGGCAAATAAGTTAAATTAAACAGAAGAAAATTTCGTATTAAGAGCGAGCGAGAGAGAGAATATTTGTTAAAAAAAAAAAAAATGGGGTGGTTGTTCATCGTCTACGTCATAGAGTACCTATATTATCTAGAGAACCGACTTAAGGTGTTCGTTCTCTTTCACCCTACAAGCTGTAGTGAGAGAATGGGACCATTTTGTCGACTATTGTTAAGCACGTATTAGTGATCCCGTGCATTTTAAATGGAACCCCATCCACCACTGCTGTAACAAATAGTATTAACTTTTTTGCTCAATTATGATGGGTTCTTGCGCTGAGATATTTATAATAAGAATACGTTAAATTCAAAAATTGAAATTTAAAAACGATATTTCAATAAAATTACTTTAAATAACTATTTAATGGACCAAAACAAATTGTTTAGTGTTGTCTTGCTTTTAGCATTTAAATCTAGTAATATTCATGTATATTTATGTTGAAAACGCGACTCTATAAAAAAGTAACTGAGCTAATGGCGCCATTTTGTGTTTGAATCCACGATTCACACTGATTCACGAATAGGAAAAAAAAGAGTAAAATAAGAGAATTTTCTCTTACTCATCTCAAATAAATTTTGCGGGTGTTTTATGAGGATGAAATTTTAATTACTAAAGAAAATTACTTTTTACATTGTGCGACCAGTTTAACCTACCTTTTTCCTTTTATTTATAGCAAGAATTGAAATGTTCATAGCAAATGACCTCATTGGAAAAATTACCCTTTCAAGTATATTTCCTGAGCTTCAAAATACAACCCCAATATGGAATACGAATTATTTCGAAGTGACGATTCTGGGATATACATTAGAGGAATTTCGGGACCATTTTAGAATGAGTCAAATCAGTTTATCGGTGAAATATGATTAAAAGTTTTAATATCCATTTTATCAACTTAGATTGTTTTAAGGATCTTATGGTAAAGGTGTGAAACCAGAAGCGGATAGTTGGCCTTGTTTACAGTTTGGACATTGAGTAAATAATAGAGCTTTTGTCTTCGGGAGACCGCTTCAACTTGGTTAAAAGCTCAGCAACTCGGCTCATGATTCGTTTTGTGAGATCTTGGATGTTGTGTGTTCACTTTTGAGTGATTATGTTAAATGGCCTACTACTAGCCAATACAACTTGATTTCTCAGATTAGTATTCATTCAAAAAACAGCGCTGTTCAAAGAAAAAAAAAAATAAACATGTACAAAATTTAGGAATTTAGAAAAAAATCTGAAGGGTACATCCCGGGGATAGTTGGTTGTATAGATGGGTGTCACAACTAAACAGCCTCTCAAAAACCCCATCGACTATTATAATCGGAAAAATACCCACTCCATAGTTTTGCAAGGTAAATTTTCAGAAAATGTTGTTCAATACTTATACATAATCAACTTTTCTATGCACTATCAGGTGTTTGTGATCATCGTACCGTTTTACGGACATATACGTAGAAACACCAGGACGATATTCCACGAGGCAAGGGTGTATAGAAATAGTCCACTTTATGGATTAATAAATAAAATAGCCTTATACCCGGAGAATACCATCTTCTGGTGACTCAGCTTACCATTTGAGTAACAGATTTGTTACTGCGTTTCGTGGGACACTTGCCAAGAAAGCAAATTCATTTTAACACAAGTTTAAGCAGCGCAAGGGTCACGAATCACGATAGAGAGAGCATTTGGGTTCCTAAAGGGAAGATTCCGCCGCCGCTTAAAATACTTGGACGTCTATGTGCCGATGATGGCAACAAAAATTATTGCATTCTCCACAACCACATTCAAATCCACTGCCATGAAGACTTTGTTGACGCTGACTTTGAAATCGATTACGATATTGTTAGTGACCCAGCTGCGAACAAACTTTTTGTCGTCTCTGTTTAAAAAAAGAAAAAAACAAGTACAAAACTAACTATAACTAACTATATCATCATCAAAATCATCCATATTCAATAAAAACAATTTAATTAAAAAGTTGTTTTATTATTTGTTTTATTATTTTTATTTTATAAATTTTGGATATATATTAATTATCATTATTGTATGTTAATTAAAGGATACTTAAAATTACGGCAATTCATTTAAAATAAACTTAAAATAAGAAAAAAATAAATTAAAATAAAAATCTGCCATACATTGGAAAGAAAATTAAATTATAATAAATAAAATTTAACAGAAATTCATTCAAATCAATTTAAAATATAAAAAACGAATTTAAAATAAAATGAACACATAAGAAAATAACAAGAATTCAAAAAAAAAAAACATAAAGAAGGTAGGTACAAACTGCTGTGCCAAATATTTGCAACTAATATCACCTAGTTGAAAAACTATACATGTAGGTATTTGTCATAGATGTTGTAAAATATCAAATATTTTCGTTGCTTGGTCGTTATTATTTCATGCTTACTAGAGGAAAGCCAAAAATCAAATCAACAAACAGCTTCAACGAGTACAATTTATTTAACAAAAAATTGTTTGTTTTTGACTGTGCAAACCATCTGCAACTCACGCGAACAAGTGCCAAACGTCGTCGCATTTTAAGTAATTTGATCGAGATAAGATCGTTTTGAGACAAAAAAGCGAACACAAATTGCAATACAACAACTTTGATACAAATGGCGGAAACAAGTGTTTCTGAAACTAAATTGAGAACTTTTAATAACTTCCTCCTCACAATACCTTTCCACTCGAAGTGATTCGCAAACAGTCGATTTATGTAAAGAATATTTGATCAAATTTTCTTTCGCAGATATTCCTTCCTTAAAGTCATTCTAAATTCTCAATTTAGTTTCAGAAACACCTGTTTCCGCCATTTTTATCAAAGTTGTTGTTTTGCAATTTGTGTTTGCTTTTTGTCTCAAAACGAGCTTATCTCGATCAAATGACTTAATTATTATGAACCAAAATAACGAACCAAATAATTGAAACTTATTTAACGTGGTTAAAATGCGACGGTTGGCACTCGTTCGCGTGAGTTATAGAGTATAGTTATAGTACAGTTATAGTCTTTTGACTATACAATTTGGTAAAGACATTGTACTCGTTGAAGCTGCTTGTTGATTTGATTTTTGGCTTTTCTCTATTAAGCATGATAAGTAATAACGACAAGCATTATCTTTTTTTGACAAATACCAAACGTATAGGTATGGTTTTTTTTAACTAGGTGATATTAGTTGCAAAGGTTTGGCAAAGCACTGTATAATAAACTATGTAGCGTGTCTGAAAGGCACTTCAGTCTTTAGAATTTCCTAAAGTGGAAGAAAAAATAGAAAGTCAAGTTAAGTGCGTCATAAAAAATAAATAAATAATTGTTTTTACAGTTTACTAATTTTCGGTATTTTCTCGGTCCATCCTCTCTCTCTTCATCTTTCTCATTTCCTTCATTCCATGCAATAGCTCCTCCGCTATTGCTAACTTCCTCTCCGCAGTCTTTAAAAATTTTTCCTTCAAGGCTCTAGACTTTCTGGCACGCGGTCCCTCTGAATAGGGTACAGGCCTAGAAGAGGATGGAAGACAGGACTCAGATGAAGAGGAATCCATTGCCGTCAAAAATAAACCCGATGTATTCAGTGAGCTGATTATGGGGGCTAACCTCATCCTGATAAATTTCGCCCCTAAGGTCGAAGTTAGGCCACGGCATACGGCCCCGCTCTATTGTTGTTTTTTTATTGTTGTCAAGAATTGAATGATAACGCATTTTCATGTTTTTTAGCTTCGATTCCAGCGAGGTTGTTTTAAAGAACATCCCCTTCTCTTTCATTGCACTCTGCATGGCTGAAAAAATCGTTCGACGGCGGATATTCGGATCTTTTTTTTTTTTAATGCACTCTTCTTAGAAAAACAGGATGGTCTTGTGGTGCCACGGTGGGTCTGACAATAAAAATTAAATAATTCTATATTTTTTATTACATTTAGGGTCAAAAACATAAAATTTGGCTGGTTGTAAGTCACTAGTGGCCTAGTGACTACAGCTCTCAACCATTCCTGTCTTGGTGTCTGCAGGAATGTAGGGGACCTACAGTTTATCACCGAACTGGAACCGCTAAGGTGTGTGGCACATTTCTATGAGAAAAGATACTCAGGATTTTTCATTTCCTCGCCTAGCAAGAGGCAGTAGCACAGAAATTTTTTTTTTGTTTTTAGGTGAAAGCGGCTGCTGGGAATCGAAGCCACACCTCTGGCATGACAGTCCATCGCACTAACAACTAGGCCACGGACTACTACCTTCGGTGGTTGTCCGTCAAATTAATTGATAGGTCATTGAATACTTAAAGCTTATTCCACAGCTAGTTTGTCAATTAAAAAAGCGTACATTCATAAAACAGCTGAACGATTTTATTTTTAGTATTTGCAAAGAAGCCTCACACAATACTCAGATTTAAATGAAAGTAATATTTTTAATGTCCAAACGCACAGTGTTCAAACGTTTCAGATAAAATCTTTATACCATTTTTTTTGTGCTTACATTCATTTCAAAACTATAATCATATCCACGAATTTGCAACAAAACTCTTCATATCGAAATTTAATTGTTGAATAACTTTTAGACACAAATATAAATACATTTTTGCTTTTAATACCATTAAGATCAAAAATATTCAAATAGTTTTCGGCATGTTTAAAAATAATGAAGAATGAAAACAGC